>BPLR01004101.1:0-32163 GCA_021605095.1 Caerostris extrusa | reverse complement strand
ATTGCTAACAACGACAGTTTCAAATTTGTTTGTTGCCAAAATAAATAAATAAAAAAAAAAAAGAAGCCAACGACAAATTTTTTTCATCAAGCGTAAAAGATACCTCTTTCTCGTAAAACCTTGTTTACTCTAACCAGGAAACATGTAATTAAATTAAAGTTTTAAATTACATTCAACATATTCCAAAAAACAACATTTTCTTAGATTATACATGTTTGCGAAAAAAGTGAAAGCAGATGCCGAATTGTTTGCATTAAAAAATATAAAACGGCTCAAAACTATTACAAACTCCTGAAGAGAAACACACGTATTTCTTCCGTTAAATATTTATGTTATAAAAAAATTTCTAAGCTAATTCAATAACATCTCTGATGATTTATTTTGATGTTTTTGTTTGCTATGAAGTTGCAAACTACTTGTTTAAGCATGATTAAGATTATTATTTTGAGATAAACTCGGTTGAAATAGAGTTAGAACACTGAGATTTTCATCCGAATATTTGAAAAGAATTTGAATCACAGACATGATAAAAATATTTATTAAAATTGCAACTTAAATAAGCTGTAAAAGTAAAATAGCGATTCAATGCATTCTTTCAAAAGAAGTTTGACTGAAAAAGATTTGTTATGTTTTAATATTGCATTCTCAAATCGTTATTTTCCAAATAATTCACTTGATTTTTACTGAAGTCCTCACGTAAGTAAATAAGAAGTTTCGATTTATTACAGAACATAGCAAGTCGCAGTTAGGTCATAAAAATTCTACTCCTGTTATGTCTCGTTCTTTTGAACAGATATTGATCTTGATGTTTCTTATCCTACTTGGTCGACAGCAACATCTAGTTCAAGTCCATGAACCCGTGGCTTAAAACGACAAGTCATGATAAAGGGTAAAAAATGATCTTCATTTTGTCCTTGACCTCCGGCACAAAGACATGGGGTCCTAAGGGAGAATTTTGACTTAGCCCCAAGAAACTGAGTACCATTTTAGTTGCCTTTTACGACATGCATGGGCTTCTATGGGGCTATTCTAAACCGACCCACACGGGAGATATTGATCTTTAGTGGCTCTATGGATTTTTAATTTACGATGCTTTCTCTCAACAGATCCAGTATGTTCAAACTGATTCCATAAATCGGACAATGGTAATGGGCTTTACAATTAAATTTCTAGCAATCTACACTGGGGACTTCCCTCCTTCTAATCTACTCACATAAACATCCTAATGTTGATGGTTATTCATTCAATTCCTGCTATTAGCTCACACTCTCCCTATATATCTTGATCAAATTTTCAATCGTTAATAAAATATTTTGTATTCATCCACTCATTTTCAAATACATTTTTTTTTAACTTGCAGTGGATGACACTTGATGTTAATACAGTTTTTGGAAATATTAATTCAGTAATTAAATTTAATTAATTAATTTTAGTTTTTTTTTTTTAGATTTAAGTTGCATATATCTACCAACAGATGGCGCCAGATAAACTTTAAAAAATGAATGCAAATTATTTATAAAGGACTTTCTGCAATATAGTGAGAAAAAAGCAGGAATTGACTTTAAAAATTTTTTTTTATATTACTTGTTTTAATTGCTTGTTACGAATTTCACAGAATGCTGTTAAAAACACCATCAAATTTCAGCTAGGTTAATAAAAAAAGCAGGGACATGTCAGCTAGGCATCTTAATGAACAAAGAGGGGAAATTTAAATAGGCATGAGGATGAACAAAGCGAAGAAATTTAAGCTAGGCATGTGGATGAACAAACCTAGAGCGATGAAATTTAAGCTATACATGTTGATGAACAAAGAGGGGAAAATTAGCTAGGCATGTGGATGAACAAAACCGAGAAAATTTAAGCTATACATGTTGATGAACAAAACAGGGAAATTTAGCTAGGCATGTGGATGACCAAAGCGATGAAATTTAAGCTATACATGTTGATGAACAAAACAGGGGAAATTTAGCTAGGCATGTGGATGAACAAAGCGATAAAATTTAAGCTAGGCATGTTGATGAACAAAGAGGGGATATTTCAACTGCCCATGTGAGTGAACAAAAAGAGGAAATTTAAGCTAGGCATGTGGGTGAGCAAATCAGAGAAATTGCCAGATACTGCGATAAAGCCTTTACATTTACGTATACCACTCACACGTTTATATGCTTACACACCTATCACCAAGGATTTGCATTCTTGTTTGAAAACATTAGATTCAGTTTTAATTTAGTACTTTACAAAAAATATCAACAAAATAAGAAGATTCTCTTAATTTTATGTGTGTAATAACATTCGTTTTGCTCTTTCCGAATAACAGACCCATAGCTTATAAATTCGGTAATTTCACAAACCCCTAATAAATTTAGTTCCTTTTTTTTCGTAATATCCACTTTTAACCGTTGCACTTTTATAATTTATCGCTACTTCACGGAAAGATATTAACCAGATGTCTTTTAATGGCGTGTTTATAATTTAGTTCACTCAAACTGCACTTGTTTTAAAAACATTCGCAGCTAGTGAACGTAACTTTTCGCTCTGTTGCTGTTTCCACGAAGTGGGCTCAAATTCCTCTAAAACGTTCATAAAAAAAGTAAATAGAGTAACATCTTTTTTAACAAAAAAATACTCTTGAATTTCAAAAACAACTCGTAGCAGCGTCTGTGCTGTTGTACACACACATTTATATCTCCGGAATATGTGTTAATTCAAGGTCATCATATATACTACTTCATTAAATTACTAATCAATATATTACTGTCTTCTCCAAGTTGATCGATTAGTGTATGCTTCAGAAAAATAGTACTATTGAATACATGAGTTGGAGCCTGATAGCCGAGTGACTAGCGCAACGACGCTCGAGGCCACAGGTTAGGGTTCGTGTCACGGCGACACCATGAATGTTTGTAGTGCTTCAAAATCCATTTTAAATTGTAGGTCCCTGTCTAATATCACCGTAGGTCGTAGGTCTGTCCTGCCCAGAAATCTTCCAGTACATAGACTGCCTTGGCCCACCACGGGGCTGTTGTACTAATGAAGAAGATATATACACACTCAAGAGCCAAAACATTATGACCACCGGTTAATAACGAGTTGGCCCACCTTTTGGCGCGCAACACAGCTTCAGCCCGTCTTGGCATGGATGCCACAAGTCCTTGGAAGATGGCCGGAGACAGATTGTACCAGATGTTTAAGCAACGGTCACGCAAATCCGAGATATTGCGAATTGGTGGTCTTTGAACTCTGAGTTGCCGTCCCAGGACATCACAAATGCAATCTATCGGACTGAGATCCGGTGAGTTAAGCGGCCAGGACATTAACTGGAATTCAGCATCATGTTCCTGCAACCACTCCAACACAATTTTAGCCTTGTGACAAGGGGCGTTGTCCTGTTGGAACATTCCATTTCCAGCTGAAAAACAGAGGCCATGTAAGGGTGCAACTGGTCCGCAATGATGTTCAGATACCCTGTAGCATTCATGGTCTGCTCTACCACAACCACGGGTTCCAGAGTCGCCCAAAAGCATAATACCGCCCCCACCGGCCTGTGTAGGACCTACTGTACATTGAGGGAGCAACTGTTCGCCTGGAAGACGGAGTATCCTGACACGGCCATCGGCGTGATGAATGACAAAACCGTGCTTCATCTGGCCGGGCAACTCTCTTCCACTGATCCATGGACCAGTCACGATGTTCCCGGGCCCAGCGCAGGCGCAGTTGGCGATGACGCTTGGTCAGCAAAAGCACACGAGTGGGACGTTTTGCTACGTAGCCCCATATGCAACAGTGTCCGCTGAACAGTGTGCTCCGATACTATTCTACTTGGCCCTGCGTTGTATTGGGCTGCCAGCTGAGTCACTGCCTGGCTCCGGTTTTGCTTCACACCATGCGAGACAGTCTCCGACGACCTTTTTCTTTGATAGCGTGTGGACGTCCCACACCATGTCGTCTACTGCTGGTTTCACCGTCATTCATCCACTTTGCATAAGTACTAACAACTGTAGATCGCGAACAACCCACGAGTTGTGCAGCTTCGGAAATACTTGTTCCGAGCCTTCGAGCCATTACAATCTGCCCTCTATTAAAGTCGCTTAGATCCGCAGCCTTTCCCATCACACACAGAGCAAAGTGAAAGAATGATTCTCCAGACTCTTCAGCAGCAGTTAAATACCACTTCCACCTGATCACGTGCCTTCCACGTCATCCAGGAGAGTTCATTGCAAAATGTAGGGGTGGTCATAATGTTTTGGCTCTTGAGTGTATATATATATATATATATATATATATATATATATTTCGGACATTTAATAATATATTCCAAACATTTTTGTATCAGAATGTATAGAGTGAGAGTCACTTCAAAATCTTTTTGAAAACTAATGTTATATATAAATAAATATGTCTTGTTTTGGCTTGTTATAAATTGGACTTAATAAGTTATTTGTTGACTCATTTTTATCATATTATTTAATTACCTATAGATTCCCTCAGTATATCTCTTACCATATAATATGTAATAATATGTGTAAATATACTTTACAATTAGAGAGTGATTGTAAAATATACTTAAATAACATTTATTTGAACGAAATTAATTTCAATGTATTAAAAGGAGTGATTGTACAGAAAGCCTTGAAAGCATAAAATTAAATAAATTTTCGTGTTTTATGTTTTTCCTCTCATGGGAAATTCTATCTGACTTGATAATGAGATGAAAGTTGAATATTTATTGGAAGTTATTTTCGACTTCACCCCATAAATAGCTGCACAAAAGAGTGTGTGACTCGTTCATTTCTCCCAAGAACCGGAATTTAACACAAGATTGCTTTTATGACTCGGGAAATTATCCTAATTGATCACGAGTTTGTGTATAATGTTATATAGAAAGAAAAGAAAATGTTAGAAAGTACTATTAATTAGTGTTACGACTTTGAAAAAATATTAATAAAGGTAATTGTTTAAGTTTTTAATTTCGTAAGAAGATTGGAGAAAAGAAAAGAATGTTGAAACAGTAAAATAAACTGTCGTGAATAGAAGCTTAAAAATTTGTCTTTTGTCAATTTTAATGTAGAATAATAACCTAATAAAATAAATAAGTAAGACATATTTACTTTCTGAAGCATTAATATTTAATTAATATTTCTTAATTCATCACTTAAAACTTTTAATTATAAATACAGAAGAGAACTTCTTTCATTGCAGTTATTAATTATTGCTTTTGGTCGCGTTTATGTAAAATAAATTTTGTTCAACTACTTAAAAATTTGATTTTAAATTTATAAATAATAAATTTAAATATTTACTGATTAAACATTCTACAAATTTCAAACTAACATATATATATACGCACACACCATATACATATATACACACACATATATGTATATGCATATATATATATATATATATATAATGATCTTGAACTAATATACAACGATTATTACAGCCATTTGTGTATATGTATGTATAGACATGGGGCCAAATGAAATGTTTTTTTTAAAACCAATGTTTATATATATACATATATGTCTTGTTTTGGCTCGTTATAAATTGGACTTAATAAATTATATGTTGACTCCTTTTTCGTAATTTTTAGTATATTAATCTATTGCCGTATTTTATAATTTTCTACGGATTCTCTCGGTATCTCTCTTACCATATAATACGCGTAAATATACTTTATGGTTAGTGAATAACTGTAAATATATTTAAATAATATTTATTTAAAACGAATTTAAATTCAATGAATTAAAAAAAGCAGCTATTGTACGCGAAGCTTAGAATATAAAATTAAATTAATTTTCGTGTTTTATGTTTTTCCTCTCATGGGAAATTCGGTCTGACTGCATAATGAGATAAAAGTTGAATATTTATTGGAAGTCATTTTCGATTTCACTCCATAAATAGCTTCACCAAAGAGCGCGTGACTCGCTTATTTCTCCCAAGAACAGGAATTCAACACTCGATTGCTTTTATGACTCGGGAAATTATCCTAATTAATCACGGTTTTGTGCGATGTAATTAGTTGGAAAGATGTAACTCATCACTCATTATTGCACTCTGTAGGTCTTCAGGGCGTTTTGGGATGGCTGCTTTTTTTTTGTTGTTACCTGCATAACATGAATGTAAATTAAAATATACTCATTTGCAACATTTTTATACTTCAATGAATTTTATTCAGAAAGTAGCATTGATTAATTTATATTATTATGACTTTGAAAAATATTAATGAAGTTAATAGTTTAAGGTTTTATTTTCGTAAGAAGACTGCAAAAATAAAAACATTCTTGAAGCTGTAAAATAATTTTTCGTGAAAAGGAGTTTAAATATTTGGCTTTTGTTAATTTTAAAGTAGAATAACAATTTAAGAAAATAAATAAATCTTACTCTTTTATATTATAATGCACTCATATTTTATTCATATTTCTGAGCTTATCATTTAAAATTTTGGATTACAAATATATAAAAGACATTCTCTGTTTGCAGTTATTATTTATCCCTTTTGGTTTCGTTCATAGACAATAAATGTTATTTAAATTCTTAAAAATTTGATCTTAAGTTTCAGTATAAATTAGATATTTAAATATATACTGATTAACCATTGTAAAATTTTTAAATAAAAATATTATATTCTTTCAATATTCTGAGTAATATACATTTTATTTAAATTAATTTATTTTATTTTATTTTATTTATTTTTTTCTTAATTTATTAATTTGAATTAAAAGCAATAATAATAAATCTTATTTAAATAACTAAGATATTTGATTTTAAGTTTAAATATAAATTAGATAATTAAATACAAATATCTACAGATTAAACACTAAAAATGTAAAAAGTAAAAAATATTTTGTTTCAATAATTTTTTTCAATGACAGGTTTCGAGTTCGAATAACGGCGGCGCCATGAACTTTTGTAGTGCTTCGGAAACCATTTTAAACCGTGGGTCTCTGTCTAATATGACTGTAGGTCGTAGGGCCGTCCTGTCTCGAAATCTGCCAGTACATGGACTGCCTTGGCCAACCACGGAGCTGGTGTACAAATGAAGAAGATATATATATCTCTATATATATGCATATTAATGAATATATATTCCAGACATTTATTCATATATATATTCCGAACATTTGTCGATATGAATGTATAGATTTGGGGTGACTTCGAAAATTTATAAATGTCTTGTATATTAATATATAAATGTCTTGTTTTGGCTTGTTATAAATTGGACATAATAAGTTATTTGTTGACACATTTTTGTCTTATTATTTAATTAGATATAGATTCCCTCGGTATATCTCTTACCACATAATATATGATCATATGTGTAAATGTACTTTACAATTAAGGAGTAATTGCAAATACATTAAATAACATTTGTTTTTAAATGAACTCAATTTCAACGTATTAAAAATCATCGATTGTTCGCGAAGCCTAGAACATAAAATTAAATCAATTTTCGTGTTTTATGTGTTTCCTCTCATGGGGAAATTCTATCTGACTAGATATTGAGATGAAAGTTGGATATTTATTGGAAGTCATTTTCGACTTCACTCCATAAATAGCTTCACAGAAGTGTGCGTGACTCGCTTATTTCTCCCAAGAACCGAAATTTAACACTCGATTGCTTTCATGACTTGGGAAATTATCCCAATTAATCACGATTTTGTGCGATGTTTTTAATCGGAAAGATGTAACTCATCATTATTGCACTCTGCAGGTCTTCAGGGCGTTTTGGGATAGCTGCTTTTTTGTTGTTGTTACCTGCATAGCATGAAGATGCATTAAAATATATTCATTTGCAATATTTTTATACTTCACCGGTTTAACTCAGAAAGTAGCATTAATTAGTGTTATGACTTTGAAACTATATTAATAAACTTAATTGTTTAAGTTTTCAGTTTCGTAAGAAGACTGAAAAAGAAATAGTTTTTTTGAAACAGTAAAATAATTTTTCGTCAAAAGAGTTTAAAAAATTTGACTTTTGTCAATTTTAACACTTATTAACAAATTAAGTAAATAAATATTTCTTACTTATTTATTTAGTTATGCATTAATATTTTATTACTATTTCAATTACTATAAAATGTTTCATAAATATATAACATAAATTCTCTCTTTCAGTTATTATTTATTTCTTTTAGTCTCGTTCATGGAAAATAAATTTTATTTAAATTCTTTTTAAAAATTTTGATTTTAATTTTAAATAAATGTTAGATATTAAAATATATATTGATTAAACACTCTAAAAATTTTAAAATGTGATTTTTCTTTCAATAATCATAGTGAATAAATGAATAAATAAATAATATAAATTAAAATTATATATATATATATATATATATCACATATAGACGCAAAAATTCGCGTTTATTACGATTGAACAACTCCAAACACTGCTTAGAATCATCAATTCGTTGGTGTTTTTGGTAGATGTGAGTGGCACCCACTTTGAACAGAGCTTTCGCATATCCCAAATATTCATTCACGATATGTCCAACACGTTCCTTTGATATCTTTAGGTTTCAGCTATCTTCATCAACTTCACTTTTACGGTTATCAGAAATTATTATGTGGATTTTTTATGTTTTCGTCGGTAACAGCCTCTTTGGGGCGTCCACTGCTTGCATCATCATCGGTGCTCATTTCGCCTCGTTTAAATTTAGCAAACCACTTCTGTATGTTTGATTTTCCTGGTGCAAAGTCCGAATAATGTTTATCAAGCTAGTCCTTGGCTTTCAATAGTATTTTTTTTCGCCAAAAAGTAATGCTTTATTAACACACGAAATTCCTTTTTATCCATTTTTTCAAACTAACTAACAAAAGTTGCTTCAAACAAACAAACAACCTAACAAAAGTTGCTTCATTAAAAATGCTATAACTCACACACTAATAGTGCAATAGCTGTCAAATTTATACACGTGTCTTTTGAAGGTTAGGGCTAACTAAAAACTATTTGTATTTAATACTAGCAGCACCATCTATGTGTCAGTCTACGAACCTTTCTGCCCACCTATTATGCCTTGTTTTGGCTTGTCATAAATTGTATATAATAAGCTATTTGTTTACTCATTTTTGTCGGAGTTTTTAATTTCTATGGATTTTCTATATATCTCTCTTACCATATAATATGTAATCATACTTTTAAATATGCTTTGCAGAGAGAGTAATTGTAATAAATAAACTTAAATAACATTTATTTTAAACGAACTCAATTTCAATGCATTAAAAAAGCAGCTATTGTACGTCTCGTCCTAGAACGTAAAATTAAATCCATTTTTCGTGTTTTATGTTTTACTTCTCATGGGGAAATTCTATCTGAATAGATAATCAGATGAAAGTTGGATATTTATTGTAAGTAATTTTCGACTTCACTCCATAAATAGCTTCACAAGGAGTGCGTGACTCATTTATTCCTTCGAAGAACCGGAATTTAACACTCGATTGCTTTTAGGACTCGGGAAATTATCCTAATTAATCACGAAATTCTGTAATGTTTTTAGTCGGAAAGATGTAACTTATCCCTAATTATTGCACTCTGCCGGTCTTCAGGGCGTTTTTGGATGTCTGCTTTTTTTGTTGTTACCTGCATAGCATGGATGTGCATTAAAATATATTCATTTGCAACTTTTTATACTTCACCGGATTTAATTCAGAAAGTAGTAATTAATTAGTATTATGACTGAACTATATTAATAAAGTTAATTAAGTTTTCGGTTTAAAGTTATTAAAGTTTTCGGTTTTGGAAAAAGGCAAAGAAAAAAGAAAAAAGATTCTTGGAGCAATGAAATAATTTTTCTTGAACAGGAATTTAAAAATTGGGCTTTTGTCAATTTTAAAGTAGAATAACAACTTAATAAAATAAATAAGTAAGAAATATTTACTTTCTTAAGCACAAATATTGGATTAATATTTCTTAATTTATCACTTAAAATTTTTAATTATAAATACATAAAAGAAATTCTCTCATTGCAATTATTAATTATTCCTTTTGGTCGCGTTCATGAAAAATAAATTTTCTTTAACTTCTTAAAAAATTTGGTTTTAAATTTATAAATAATAAATTTAAATATTTACTGTTAAACATTCTACAAATTTCAAAATAATATATATATATACACACACATACATATATATAATGACATTGAACTAATATATACGAGTATTACATCCATTTGTGCATTTGAATGTATAGACATGGGATCAATTGAAATGTTTTTAAAACCAATGTTTATTAATATATGTCTTGTTTTTGACTCGTTATAAATTGGACTTAATAAATTAATTGTTGACTCATTTTTGTCGTATTTTTTAGTATATTTGTTTATAAATAAAATAGTGCTATTGAATAGATGTGTTGGGGCTTGATGAACGAGTGACTAGCAATCTGGCGCGCGATGCCATAGGTTTAGGGTTCGAGTCCCAGGGTCCGTTTTAAGCCATAGGTACCAATCTAATATGACTGTCAGGAGTAGGGCTGTCTTGTCACGAAATCTGTCAGTACGCAGACTGCCTTAGAGCACCACGGGGCTGTTGAAGAAGATATATATATATATATATATACATTAATGAATATATATTCCAGACGTTTATTAATGTATATTCTGGACATTTGCGTATATGAATGTATAGACTTGGGGTCACTTAAAATTTTTTAAAAACTAATGCTTTATATATATATATATATATATATATATATATATAAGTCTTGTTTAGTCGTGTTATAAATTGGACTTAATAAGTTATTTGTTCACTCATTTTTCATATTTTTTTTTTCCTATAGATTCCTATAGATTCTCTCCATATCTTTCTTACAATATAATACGTAATCATACGCTTAAATAAAGTTCACAATTAGTGAATAATTGTAAATATACTTATATAGCATTTATTTTAAACGAAATTAATTTCATTATATTAAAAAACCAAAAAGCAGGTATTTATTTATTGAAGTCATTTTCGACTTCACTCCATAAATAGCTTCACAAAGAGTGCGTGATTCGTTCATTTTCCCAAGAACCGGAATTCAACACTCGATTGCTTTTATGATTTGGGAAATTATCCTAATTAATCACGAAATTCTGTATGTTTTTAGTCGGAAAGATGTAACTTATCACTCATTATTGCACTCTGCAGGTCTTCAGGGCGTTTTTGGACGGCTGCTTTTTTGTTGTTACCTGCATAGCATAATTGTAAATTAAAATATACTCATTTGCAACGTTTTTATACTTTAGTGAATTTAATTCAGAAAGTAGCAATAATTAGTATTATGTATTTGGAACTATATCAATAAAATTAATTGTTTAAGTTTTTAATTTCGTAAGAAGACTGAAAAAGAAAAAAAGATGTTTCTTGAAGCAGTAAAATAATTTTTAATGAATAGGAGTCACTTCTTTATTTAAGCATGATTAAGATTATTATTTTAAGATAAAACTCTGTTGAAATAGAGTTAAACATTGTTTCTATGCATGTATTCGACATGATAAAAATGGTTAAAATTATAAAAATAAGCTGAAAAGTAAAATTCAATGCTTTCTCTTAAAAGAGGCTTGACGGAAAAAGAATGGTATGTTTTAATCTTGCATTCGCGACTCGTTATTTGTTTAAATAATTCACATTGATTTGAACCGAAGTCTCACAAAAGTAAAAAGAAGTTTCGGATGCATTAAAGAATGTTTCAAGCCGCAGGAATTTCAAAATTCACTCCTGATTTTGAACAATAATAATAAGTCGTTTTGATCTTAAGTTGTTCTTATCACTTGGTCGGCAGAAGACTGGAACAAGTTCATGAACTCGTAAAATAATTTTTCAATTTAATAAGTACCACGATTTGGTTTGTAACTCTACGGCCACTTTTTGTACACTTTGGGCTAATTAGACCGGGATCTACAGTTTAACATGGATTCCGAACCACTAACAAACATCCATGCCACCACCAAATTAGAAACTGAAGCATTTAAAATTATTTCATCACGCCGCTTTAAAATGACGAATTATGATAAAGGGTAAGAAATGCAGCTACCTTTTGTTCTTGACCATGCGCACAAAGACATGGGATTTAAATTTTAAAAAAAAATTGATTTTACCCCAGATTAAATATGGGATTAGGGTATCCATTTTAGTCGCCTTTTAAACGACATGCATAGGCTACAATGGGGCTAATTCTAACCCGGAATGGCAGGGTGGGATATTGCTCTTTATTTTCATGGCTCTTATTTGTTATTTTATTTATTTCTCTATTAATTTTATCTTTAAACTGTTTCCATCAAACACTATGGCAGGTATTACAATGAAATTTCTAGTGTGCGTGTAAATTTACTTTATAATTACTGATTAACTGTAAATATACTTAAATAACATTTATTTTAAAAAGAATTTAATTTCAATATACTAAAAAATAGTGTATAAACTCTAGAACATAAAATTAAATCAATTTACCTTTAATAATCATGGATGTAAATAAAATATTTATTTGCAAATGTTTTATACTTTTATTAAATGAATTTAATTCAGAAAGTAGTATTAATTAGTATTATTACTTTAAATATATTATAAAAGTATATAAATTCATATAAATAAATTTTATTTAAAATCTTAAAAAATTGGATTTTAAATTTAAATATAAATTAGATATTTAAATATTTACTAATTAAACCCTATAAAGATTTTAAAATAAAAAATAATATTTTCTTTCAATAATCTGTATAAATAAATGAATAAATAAATAATATAAATTTTTTTAAAAATAAATTTATTTTTTATTTCATTCATTTTTTATTAATTAATTTTTCTAATAAAATTAAATAATAATATATTTTAAATTCCTAAAAATTTGATTATTTTAAGTTTAAATATAAATTAGATATTTAAATATCTATTGATTAAACACTCTAAAATTTTTAAATAAAAAAAAAATGATAATTTTTATTTCAATAATCATAATAATAAATAAATAAATAATATACAATATGTATGTATGTGTATGTATACATATAGGCATGCTAGTCTCCATTTTTATATTGCATAGAAAAGTATAAAAAAATATTTTTGTATGACCCAAGTTTATATATTTTAAATATTTTGTATTATTTTTCGAAACTGGTAATTCTATAGTCTTTTAAATTAAATTAATAAGCTATTCAAATACTTATTTATTATTTTAAAAATTTTAATATTGAAAACTTTTGAAATAATTCAATTTCATAACATGTTACATAAACATATAAAATTTTCGTATTGATTACTAAAAACATAATGCCGTATACATTTTTAATTTATAAATTACAATATATTTATTATGATAATGTTAATAATAATGTAAATAATTCTTGAAAATTAATTTTATTAAAATTTAATTCTCTGTACAAATTATGTATAAGCATTACGTATGTAATTTAGATATAAAGTAAACAGACTTACGGTGACACTTCCAGAAGTATAAGAGAATGGATGAGCCAGAACAAAGCCGACTGCGTCAGGACACGCTGCATCCTCTTAGTGGAGTGCTTGTCCATAATATTCACCACACTCATTTACCTATGAAAAATGAAAGAATCTTTCATTAAAAATCATGTCTTGAGTTATTGTTCATTTTCATGAAACTACATGGATTGTTTTTTGACAAAACAATACATTTAAACAATAATCCTTTTCTTTCGCAATTGCATCATCCATTGAACGATAGCTGGAGTCATTGCAATTCTAATTAAACATCCGTTAAACAATTGCGAAGCATATAAGTCAATATTTGATTTAAATGTTCATGTTGAAACTCATGTATTTTCCCATTTTGAAAACGTTTTTGTCAATATTGGGCAGCTCGATTATAAAATCATTGACCGTGAGATATAATTATAACAGACTAATTATTCGTTATTTGCAAACATTTTCAATCATAATTGGTCACAATAAATTTTAAAAATACTAAAAATATTCATTGTTTGCGAATCATCCTTTAATGGTTTTTTTCATTTTTAATGGAATATAATATATATATATATTGCTATTTCACTTGGTAAACAGCAATCTAGACCAAGTCTTTGAACCCAAGTGTTTTCATGGAAAGATGGAAAGGAGGGGACAGCTTCTATTCTGATGGAGCACCCTCAGGTAGAAGTCTGATTTGACTCCGTGTTATCGAAGAAGGAAGGCAGTGCTTTCCAGGAGGAATCTTTAGGGGAAACTACCCCGCATTTGTGTAACGTATGGAAGAAAATTCCGGAAAACTCCCACCAGGTAGTCCGACTCATAGGGCAAGATGCTGAACATCGCACCATCCCAAACCAAACCAAATCTCTCTCTATATATATATTGAGTTTTATGAATAATGCAGAGTTAAGAGTGACTCAGAGATAAAATGTTCTGGCCCCTCATTTAAATTACTTCACATCTAATAAGTCTTTCGGGGAGAAATGTTCCTTATTTTGCACAGTAGAGAAATTAGAAGCAAACCAGATTCTCTGTCATAATCTCTAAAAACTTTCGTCATTTACAAGCTAACGAGCAATTATAGAAATGCATGGGTTCAATCATAAGATATGTTTAAATATTTTCTACCATTTTTTTGTTTTTAATGCAGCTGGCAAACAATTAGACAATTGTCTTCGATGCTTTAAGCCAAGCGTTACACCGACGTTACTCACGCTAGCACTACCCATGAGATGCTTATAGCTTGAAGTTAAGCTATGGACGCTGAGTAACAATACCTCCTCAAAGCTCTACGATCCTGTTAGACCGAGACCTGCGGCTTAAAGTGGATTCCGAGCCACTAAAAACATCCATGGCAACGTCGGGACTCGAACCGGAGACCTGTGGTACCGAGCACCAGAGAGCTAGTCACTCGGCCATTTAGGCCCCAAATCTCATCTATAGTATCTAACTAAATATCTTTTATTCAAATAACACTGTTATTAATCAAGATCTTCATCTCTCTAAGAAATATAAAGATTACAGTTCGTCGAAGAAATAATATATTTTCTATGTATTATGTATAAAACCAACGAATTTTTAAAGCCAAATTTTGCAAGAGACTTCAATCGTCCCCGAAAAAATATTTTATTAATCAATTCAATAAAAAAAAAATGTCATTATTTAGACGTTCCCAAAAAACTGTTGCACGCAATGTTAGATTCCATCTATTCAAAATCCCCAAAAGATAACGATGGCTGTTCTGGCACTCCGTTTTTCGGATTTGTTCCCAAAACTGCTGAGCAACGGGCATTAGGAAGCGTCCACTGAAGCTAAATGACCCATAAAAGAAACATTAAATCTGAATCTGCCAGAAACACCTGGCTTTGTTTGGAAGCAAATGGCAATGTCTTTCGATAAAGTCAGAAGACCCAGTGAAGTTCCCGTGATGATTTTTTTCAAATGAATCTTATTTAATTTCCCTTTATTGCGCTTTCTAACATTCGAAGTAATGAATTATTCAATTAAAAAATTGAAAAGCGAAACCAAACTTGACCCATTAAAAGAAACCAATATTTGGATTGTTTAATAATATAGGAATTTGATTGAAGATTTGCATTTTTTTTTTAGAATATAAAAATTCATTTTTATTTTTATTTAACAATTTTCTTATAAATTCTTGGTTATTAATATTTTTAAATCCATTTTAACTAATTTTTAATATATTTTTTAGTTAAATTAAGAAGTATATTTTATAAATTCTTAAAAAAAATAGAAAGAGATATTACTTATTTTTTAAACTGCTACTACAATAACGATAATTTCTCTATACTCATTTATTAAATATTATTTACGCTATTAGTTATAATTTTTCCTTCTGGTATAAAATTTTGAAAATATCTTAAAGGCATCTGAAATATCCAGATAAGGGCCGATCCTCTTACAATTAGAAAATTTAAATTAATATGTTTAAATGTATTGTTAGAGTATGATAAATAAATGTTTATAAGCATTTAGTATTTATAAGATAAGCCATTCATATTAATAATTAATTAGTATTAAGAGGTTTTAAGCCATTGGTATTTACAAAATATTTAAAAAATAATAATGGCTCCTATAATGTTATTGCAGTGTTATTACTGTGTGATGCTATTGCAGTATTATTACTGCGTAATATTATTGCAGTATTATTACTGCGTAATATCATTGCTTAAATTACAGAATAAATGACAACCATTATATTGCATCAAATTCAGTTATCTCTTGTGATTAAAACGATGCGCGTGTGCAGATAGCAGGTTTAAATCTTTGGCGATATCCATTGTAGTCTTATTTCAGAATTAAGGAGACTCGATGGTGAGTGCGATATCGCATGTTGAGCGTGTTCCGCGTACCGCTATCGGGTGGAAGCTTTCCGGCGACAATAAGGAAGACGTACCACAAATGAAGGGCATTTCCTTATAACCCTTTCCAGAAAGCAATTCCGCCCTCACTTCGTCTCCTGTCGGTGGGTTGTTCGTGGTATGATGTTGTTGTTGTTTTCCACTTGGTCGACAGTAACATCTAGACTAAATCCATGAACCCGTGTGTTCTCAGGTAGGAGGGAAGATGGACTGTTTCTGTGGCACCCATAGCTAAAAGACTGAATTGGCTTCATGTTGAAATAAGGAGGACTGTGCCTTCCGGGAGAACTTTTTAGAAAACTACCCAACATTTGAGTATCGTATGGGAGAAAAACAGGAAACTTTCCACCAGGTAGTCCTGTTCATGGCATACAAAATAATAACAAGAACACAGATGTTTAATCGATAACAATAACAAAAATTCACATCGATAATGTATTTACCAAACAAAGAAATCACATTTTTACTTTTCAGCTCTAATCATAAGATTTTTAATTATCAATTTTAATTCTGTAATATTTTTTTTTTAATCATTTTTTTCCATAAGACTTGTCAGAATTTGTAAAAAATATTTATTGTCATGATTAAGCCAGTTTTCAATCTATGTAAACAGTTTGAAAGTTCTTAGATGTATGTGAGGATTAAATCAAATTTTATCTTTAGTTTAAAAAAAAAAAAAAAGAACCTCCAGCGTAAACCATTTCAACTGAAAAAAATGTTCTTTGAAATACACATTCTTTTAAAACCTCTTGAATTGAAATATAGTAATTAAAATAATTGAAAGGATTTTTTCTGGTTCTTTTCATTTGTAAAATGATAAGATTAATAATACCAATTAATGCAATGTTTGATAAATTTCTGATAGATACAGTGGAAGGAAGGGCCGGATATGCAGTGGTCTTCATTCAGTGCTTTCATGGATCAGAAATTAAATTATTCTTTAAATAAATTGCGTGATGTTTAGCTGCTGTATTTATTAAAATTTACTAAAACAGCACTGCACAATTGTAACACATAACACCACGAAATAAATTATAGAACAAATAATTAAAAGATCATCTTAAAAACATCTTTGAGTTTAAGTTTTTTGTACCCTCCCTTCCGGCCTGTTACACTTCACTCCGCCTTTGCACATTTTCTTTTCACTTTCTCCCTGGGTCCCATTAGGTTCCAAATTCTAACGGGCGAAAAAAAAAGCGTAAAGTCCAAAGTTCTAACTGGAACGTTCAAAGTCTCACGTAAGGGCCAACCGCCTTTGAAAGGTTGTACAAAGTTTCAATCGTAACATAAAACCCATCCTTTAAAGTAACATTCAAAGTCAAAGTTCAAATACAAAGTCTTTGAACTTGTAAGGGACACTTTGAAAGGTATGTACAAAGTACAAAATCTAACATAATTAACCCATCCTTTAAAGTAACATACAAAGTCAAAGTTAACTGGAATGTATCAACTCAATAGATGGGCCAGATAAACTTTTGAAAGGTATGAAAAGTACAAAATCTAACATAAGTTAATCCATCCTTTATAATAAAAAAAGTCCAAAGTCTAATTTAAGGTTCAACCCGTTTTTCAAAGAAAGGTTTTCATTTTTAAATGAGTTAGAGCTTTTGCGTGAATACATGGTGGATTCTTATTGATTCTGTAAACGCTCTCTAAAATCTTTATATATTCCACAAAATCTAAAGTAGTACACTATAACACAGAAAAGTATTGCATGTGATAAGGTATCATATTTATTAAAGTTAATAAATTAAAAGATGATGCATCAACTGATGACGTTATTAAAAAATCATAAGTACTTTAATTTGAGCGTAATTTGTATTTATATGTTTATCTAATAGCTCAATAAAATGATTAGAAAATAAATAAACTGTTCTAACTCCTCTTTCAAAACACAGTTAAATAATTCAATGTTTAAAATTATATAAATTGACATTAAAACTCAAATTGATAGTTTCAAATTAAATATGTTTCTTCTACTGAAATATCAACCATATATTCAACAGTAATTTTCACAAATCTATGTTGGAAGTACAAACATCACAAAGCAATACACTTGGAATTAAGATAAATGAATCGGAAGATTTTAGATCAAATGATTTTGAACTAACACATCTATCAGTCCAGAGGCGATTGTGGGAATTTCAGCTGGATTACCTCATCTGTAATTCTTATTTGCTAAAATATGTATTGTATTGTTCACTCATAGTCAATGCTGTAACAAAAATCAGTATTCATGTCATAGACACAGTTGGACGTTTAACTAATCATAATCAACTACCAATGTTTGAAGCGGTCATTTTCAGTGTGTTCCGATTCACTGTGAAAGTTCTGTTATTAATTGCCCAAATGTTGTGTTTACATTTGGGAATTATTTGTTCTAAAACTAATTTAGATAATTTTCTGTAACTGATTTAAAATATGGATTCTATTTTTATTGTTGTTGTTGGTTAGTTGTATTTGCAAAGAAACATTTTTTTACTTAAAAATATGATTATATATAAACTTCTCTTCTTCATTGGTGCAACAGCCCCATGGTGGGCCAAGGCCATCTGCCTACTGACAGATTTCGAGACAGGAGATTTTTATTTTTTACAGGGTAGGATTATCAGCCCTATGCCCAACAGTCATGTTAGAACGGGATCTATTGTTTAAAGTGGATTCTGAAGCACTACAAACATCTATGACACTGCAGGGACGCGAACCCAAAACCTGTGGCACTTAGCGTCAGAGGGCTAGTCACTCGGACATCAGGCCTCAGTTACATATTTTAGCTTATATTATCAATTATATATATTGCATAATAGCAAATGAAAAAAGTATGTAATTTTGCAACAAATGGCAGCAACAGATTTTTCAGTAATGGCGTAGATTATAAATTTTATAAGAATTATTTTATGATGGGTATCTTTTTATATTCAATAAAAAACACTAAATAATATTGTTGAACTATTTGGAGTCCACAAGTAAAGTAATACTTAGCGTTTGTGAAGGCTGAGGTTCAAACCCGCTGGTGTCTGTCAAGGCCTTCAGAAATAAAAAGACTAGAATGGTGTTTGTGACAACATATATAGAGCATCTTACATCTCCCATGCTGCCTGATGGCCAATTGGCTAGCGCTCTGGCGTTTGGTACCGCAGATTTCAGATTCGAATCTTGGCAGTAGCATGGTTATTGGGTTGTGGTTTGGAATCCCAGCTAAACTGTAGGTCCCGGTATAATAACCTCAATGTGGCCTGATGGCCGACTGATCAGTTCTCTGGAACTCGGTGCCACAGATTTCGGCTTCGAGTCCCAGCCGTGGCATGGATGTTTGTAGTGGTTCGGAATCCACTTTAAACCGTAGGTACCAGTCTAATGTGACTGTTGGGCGTAGGACAGACAATCCTACCCCGTAAAAAGAAAAAAACATCTCATGTTTCGACATCTGATAATGGGAAACGGTCTTTGCCCATCTTGGGGTTGTTGTGCCACTGGTAATGATGATATATATACAATAGCAAGGCAGGATATCTGCCTCGATTTATGCGAATTTTCTCTCATACGATACGCAAATGCTTGGCATTTACCCTAAACGTATTCTGGAAGACACCGTCATCACCCTTCATCACCTTCCTGTGGGTTGTGTAAGGCAAAAATAAGTGGATTTCTAGGCCCACTGATGTTTAACAAAATGAATAAATAATATTTTGTTAGTAGACTTTTATCACCATAAAAATTAAATCTTTAATCATTATACATTTGTATAATAATAAAATGTATCGAATTTTCATACAACAAGCAAATGCTGGGCAATTATCCTAAACGTCTCCTGTAAGACAATGTTCTTAACCTCAACGCTTTCCTGTGTCAAGGCATACATAAGTGGACTTCGAAGCCCACTGATGTTTAATAAAATAAATAATATTTAGCTAGTAGAAGTTTTCGATGATCAAATTAAATCTGAATTGTGACTAATATAATGACAAAATGTATAGTATATTTTTTTAATCAAATTTGCTCATAATTAGTAAAAATATAATAATTTTTAACCTTCAATCAAAACTTTTGTTAATAAGACCAAAATAGACACAATGTGAAACATTAACAAACTTTTCTATCTCTGTTATTCCTTTTAATTTAAGTTCCATTTACAAAATTATTCACGTGTTTGACCACAAAACCCCAAAGCTGAGTCCATTTAACCATTTCCTTTTCTCTGAGTTGAATGGATATGGAACTGGTTTCATTCTTAAATTCTTGAGTGAGTTCTCTATGGAGCTTTTAGTTTCAAAATTAATGTATACTTGCATTGAAAGCAATACCTGAACCATTGATTCACTCTAATGCATTGTACTTACCCTCCATATTCATATACTTATGATAAAAGTATGCACAAAATACAAACATCCTACTCCTATAGTACTGTTCATGAATTATACATATATATTTATATATACGCATTTTCTAATAACCAACCAATTAATGTATCCTTTAATGCTGAAGGTTCATCGGTATGCTCAAACTGAAAGTATTTTCACATTATTCTCCCTCTTTTCATAACCATAGAGCAGTTATTTTTACATTTTAAAAAATGTTTTCAGTTGCATACCATTTTACTATCCATTAGTTCGCGTTCTATATTTTTGGGCTTTCTATTAGATATCAATAAAACTGAAAAATTCATCTTATCGATAATCTTTGAAATGAATTATCTCAGAGAGGAGAAACGGTTTTCCACACATTTGCCACTCAGGGTAGAAACATTGAATTGGTTATCGATAGTTTAAGCACCATGCTGAAATTACACTTTTTAAAACAGCTTGCTAATAAAAATAATATTCTTAGAGATCTAAGTTCTAGTTTTCGAATTCATTATTTGGTTAAGGAAAATAAAGAAGTTAGAGGCAAATTGATATTCCTTATAAATTTATTTAAAAAAAAAATTATTATTAAAAGTTTCAGTGGATAATTATAAATCAAAATAAACTCATTTGAACTTATACCCTGTGTTGTTAAATTCAATTTGGGGCATATTCTGCAGCAAAATTGATTGAATTTGTTGTTGAAAATTACTTAACCTAATTATTAATTCAAAATTAGTATATTTAATAAAAAATAGTGAAAATATTATTTGTAGATAATATTTTTATGACTATTTATCGATTATTAATATTATTTATAATTGATAATTTAAAAATAAATTAATTAATTAAATAAATAGTTAGAATAAATAAATAAATAAATTAAATACATTTTAAATAACTGAATGTTTAAAAAATTTTTTATTTATTAATATATTATCTATTGTTTTCTGCTCGAAAACGAATGTGAATTCATTCGATACTATAATGGTGAATACATAGCATTCATCATTATCCAGGGTGCAATAAAGGGTTTGGTTTGTCGCTTTACAGTCATTTTTGCATTTTTAGGCTAATTAGACAGGGACATACAGTTTAACGGGGATTCCGAACACAAACAAGCATCCATGGTCCTCCAGTTTCGAACCTGAAGCCTATGGTACAAATTGCCAGAGTTCTTGCCATCAAGTCGCACATTTGGGGGTTATGCACAGCATGCATAAGTGGACTTGAAGCCCACTGATGTTTAACTAAATAAATAATTTTTGCTAGTAGACTTTTATCAAATCATTAGACACTTATACAATGACAAATCATTATATATTTTTATAAAATGACAAAATTTGTGAAAAAAATAATAATTTTTTCAATCATAAATTTTGTTATAAAAATTTTTAAAAAATAACAAATTAAAACCTTATCTTTCTTTTCTTTTGTGATTTCATTATTGATGTTGTTAATTGAAAATTTCTTTTCTTTTAAGTTGCTCAAAATAGATAATTGTTTACCTTCAATCTCAAATTTTGTTACTTGAAAATTTCCCCAAAATAATTTTCCCTGTGATTTAAGTAAAGTTCTAATTACAAATAATTCAAGTGTTTGACCACAAAACCCCCAAAGATTATTCCATTTAACCATTTCATTTTCTCTATTATATTGAATGGATGAACAACTCATTTCATTCTTAAATTTTCACTTAGTTTCAAAAGTTAATGCATACCTGCATTGAAAACAGTACCTGAACCATTGATTCCGTACAATGATAAAACGTATGTAATTCTAAAATGTAAACTTGTACTTATGATAAAAGTATGCCCAAAATATAAACATCTTACTTCCTATAGAGCTATTCATGAATTATACATATATATTTATAAATGTGCATTTTCTAATATCCAACCAATTAATGAATCCTTTTTATGCTGAAAGTTCATCGGTATTCTCAAACTGAAAGTATTTTCACATTATTTTCCTTTTTACTAAGGCACAAAGCAGTTATTTTTCCATTTTAAAAATGTTTTCAATTTGTCCGATTTTACTATCCATTAGTTCGAGTTGTTCTTTTTTAGGGCTTTCTATTAGATATCAATAAAACTGAAAAATTCATTTTATCGATAATCTTTGAAATGAATTATCGCATAGAGGAGAAATAGCTTTCCACACAACATTGCCACTAAGATCACAAACATTGAATTGGTTATCGATATTTTAAGCATCATGCTGAAATTACACTTTTCAAAATAGTTTGTTCAAAAAAATAATAATCTTAGAGATCAAAGTTCTAATTTTCAAACTCATTATTTGCTAAAAGAAAATAAATAATTTAGAGTTAAATTGGATATTCTTCGAAAATTTATTTAAAAATTGTATGACTAGGAGTTTTCAGTGAATAATTATAAAAAAAATAAACTCATTATTAACTTATTTAATTTATACCTGTGTTGTTGAATTTCAATTTGAGCCATATTCTGTAGCAAAATTTATTGAATTTGTTGTTGAAAATTATTTAATAATTATAAATGCAATATTAAATATTTAAGAAAAAAAAATACTGAAAATATTATTTGTAGATACATATTTTTAAATATTACCCATCTATATTATTATTAATATTATTTATAATCGATAAATTTAATTAATGAGTTAAATAAATAAATAAATATTTAAAATAAATAAATGAACTAAATAATTTAAATAAATAAATACATTAATTAAAAAATTTTAAAAAACTTAAACCGGTATTTTTAGCACTTTTTTCTGTAGGTCTCGGTCTAATATTCAAACTGTAGAGATTGAATACGTAGAAAATTCCAACCCTACCTCTTAAAAGTTAAATAACCCATCTGTATGTGTATCTGCACATACAGGCTATGTTATTAGCCCATGTTATAAATTGCTGTTAGCATTACTGATAATAAGGGTTGATATGTCGCTCTGTGCCATTTTGTGACTTATTTTCGATTTAATTAGACCGGGGCCTACAGTTTAACGTGGATTCCGAACAACCAACAAACAGCCATGGTCCCCCAACATTCGAACCTGAAGACTATGATACCAATTGCCAGTGTGCTTAGCCACCATGGCGCACCTTATGCGCGTTAATAAGCATCCATCAGTGAACTTTGAAGCCCACTGATGTTTAACAAAATAGATAAAGTTTTGCTAGTAGACTTTTATCACGATTAAAATTAATCTAAAGTCAAGTTACAGTTTTATAATGACAAAAAATCTATTTTTAATCAAATTTGCTTATAATTTGTAAAAAAAATAAAATTAAACCATCAGTCATAAATTTTGTTAATTGAAAATTTCAAAGACAAAAATAGATGTAAAATTGAAACATTCACAAATCTTTTCTTTCTCTGATTCAAGTAAGTTCCATTTACAAATTATTCATGTGTTTGACCACAAAACTTCAAAGCCGAGTCTATTTAATCCATTTCATTTTCTCCAAGAGTTGACTGGATGAGCAGCTCATTTCATTCTTAAATTCTTCAGTGAGCTCTCAATGCAGCTTTTAGTTTCAAAGTTAATGCATATCTGCATTGAAAGCAGTATCTGAACCATTGATTCACTCTAATGCATTGCTCTTACCTTCCATATTATATAATATGATAAAGTGTAAAATAAAATAGAAACAGATAGGCCTATAGACCTATAGATCTATACATGAATTATAACATATATATTTATAAATGTGCATTTACTAATAACCAACCTATTAATGCATCCTTTTTTATGCAGAAGGTTCATTGGTATTTTAAAACTGAAAGTATTTTCACATTATTTTCCTCTTTTACTAATGCACAAAGCAGTTATTTTTCCCATTTAAAAATGTTTTCAGTTACATACCATTTTACTATCCATTAGTTAGCGTTCTATGTTTTAGGCTTTATATTAGATATCAATAAAACTGAAAAATTCATTTTATCGATAATCTTTGAAATGAATTATTGCAGAGAGGAGAAATAGCTTTCCACACAACATTACCAAAAAAGCAGAAACATTGAATTGGCTATCGATATTTTGAGCCTCATGCTGAAATTAAACTTTTCAAAATAGAAAAAAAAATAATTCTTAGTAATCAAAGTTCTAGTTTTGAACTTATTATTTGGTTAAAGAAAATAAATAAATTAGAGACAAATTGGATATTCTTCTTAAATTTATTTCAAAAATTTATTACTAGCAGTTTGCAGTGAATAATTATAAATTAAAATAAACCCATTATTTACTTATTTAAACTTATATTGCGTTGTTAATTTCAATTTGAACAAAAATTTTATTGAATTTATTTTTGAAAATTACTTAATTTAATTATATATCCAAAATTAGAATATTTAGGAAAATTCTAAAAATAAATGAAATTATTATGTTATTTATAGATAAATGATTTTTAAAAATGAATTTATCAATTATTAATATTTTTTAAATAAATATTTTATTAATTAAAAATAAATAAAAATAGCATTTATTAAAAAATAAATTTTAAATAAATACCTTTTAATTTTTTGAATTAAATAAATAATTTTCAATAAAATAATTAATTTTAAATAAATAAATAAATTCTAATTATTAATTTTTTTTTACTGCCCGAAAATCTGACGTGAAATTATCCTATAATGGTAAATAAATAGCAGCTTCATCCTTATCCAGGGTGTAACAAGGGGGTTGGCTACTATACTGCATGCACATTTTTTGCAACCATAAATTTTAGGAGGATATTTCGTATCCTACTTCCCACCTTTTAGATATACTATCTCGACGGAAAGTTTACCCTCTTGTCCAAGCAGATTTATCTTGGTCTCCTTATCCCACTATGTTGGCAGAAATATATAGAAAGAAGAACACGATGGGATGGGTCAGATTTTGTTGTGATGGAGCACCTGTAGACAGTAGTCTGTTCTTGTCACTGAAGAAGAATGGCAGAGCCTTCAGAAAGAACTTTGAGGGGGAATTACCCTGCATTTGCGTATCTTATCTGAGAAAACCCCGGAGAACTCCACCAGGTAGTCCGACTAAAAGGCAAGATGCTGAACAACACAACTGCCATCGAGTCACCTTGTTTTTTGAAACACTATCTATTGCAACGTTGCTAGCTGGATTGAACCTTAGCCCTAATGTTCACTAGAAGTACACGTTGCTACTGAGCCACGAATGTCACTAGATATTACTGTCTAGATAGGCTTAATTTGCTTAGTTTTTAACTGGGTTACTCTAGTACTAAAACCCAAAGTGCTATTCATCTCATTTCTATCGATATAAAATATCATAAACTAATCCATTCTATCAATATTTTATATGAGCTAACAGTTTAAAAATAAATAATTTCTTTCAAAGCTATTTGCAATATAAAATATTAATAGTTAAAGGAATAATTATATGAATAAAAATATTTATTAAATTATGTATGATTGATTTTTATTACACGAAAAAGGATACTATTTCAACTAATTTAATAAATGATTAAATCCATTACTTACTTCTTCGATTACTTTTATAAATTACTTGAATATTTAAAATGTATATAAAAATTTTTATCGTATTTTTAAAGTAGTATCATAAAAATATTAATTTAGCATTTTCCCTTCCACCTATATAGATTCTTTCATACGCAATTTAATAAAGTGTTTTAGAAGTAGTGAATTTATTTAAATTATTTTAACGTTGAAATTAACTTTATCGGTATAGATTCATAAATTCAATTACACTTATTGTGTCTGAAAAATTTCTATTTGGAATTCAAAGCTTAATATCTAAATGGATTCAAAATAAATCAAATTATGCAAACATGTTAAAATGAGCTTTTCCGCATTTCGTGTATACTTAATACAAAAATTTTATATGCAAAGGAATACGATAAAATTTCGATAATCCATTTAATAATGATACAAGTAGATTCTTAAATTACATTTTTGTAAGTAAATGAAAAACAAATGTTTTCCTAAACGGAAAATATATTCTTATCTGGTTAATTTAAATAAGAATTTATCTTGCAGCTAATATTGTTTGAAATTACTTTTTATATCTCAAGAAATAAATAATAAGCAGAATTATTCATATTTAACTAAGATTGTTTTAAAGGAAAATGCTTTATAAATAAACATTTGCACGAAACATATCAAAAACTAGCTTCAGAATTTTCAAGTGTATTTATGATTTTTCTGATGAGTCTAAGATAGAATAAAAATTTATTTGAAGATGCAATTTATAAATAAAAATTTCAGTAGTTATTTTTATTTTTTTATTATTTGCTTTTATTTTAAGTAAATTCAATGTTATTTGAAATAAGCTTAAACTTTTATGTGTAACAGTGCTTCCTTCTATGCACCAGCAAGAGCTCCCCCTGTGGCGAGAAATGGTTCAGGAGAAATGTTAATAAGCCTCGAGACTTTCACCCGAGAGGAAGTACAGCGCAACCTGCGCGTCCGCTGAGAAACGTTTAGTTTACAGTCTCTCACCCCGAGAGGAAATACATTCAGCACAATCCTGGTATTATTCGGCCTACAGACTCTCACCCGGAGTGGAAGTATATTTCGCGCACCCTATGCGTACCTGAGCATCGGGGTTTTTACTTGAAGTGGAATCCTCCTACGAATCTATAATTATATGTCTCAAATGTGTTAAATATTGTATGTGTTTGGTGTTTGTGTGTGTGTCAATAAAGCTGTGAGTTTTCCAAATTGTGCCTCGTATATCTCAACCAAACAAGTTGCCACACCCAGTTAAAATCTGGTTATCCAACCATTGCACACTACAAATATGCATATTTATTTAGGTCTGGCTTGGCCGATGAATTTCTTCGGTACTTAGCCTTGGATTAATAATTCATATTCTATTTCTATTAATATGATCTATTTCCAAGATTAACTGCAGGTAATTATAATTCATATTCTATTATCTTAATATGAACTATTATTAGAAATTATTTAAATGACTCTATTAATTTAAGTAATTTCTAATAATAGTTGTTGTTTATCGTAATTTATTAAAGTTAATTCAGTTTTTTATTTATATGCATCTTAATTTAATCTTTAATATTACGAAACACATTCAAGTTTTATTTTTTTAAATTGATTAATGCATAGAAAATTTATTGTTTTAGTTTCGTAGCTGTGAAAAATTTTGATATTAGAAAGATTAAAATGTCCTTTTATAATAATATCTTCAATAATTAAATATCCTCTTTTATCATAAATATTTTATTTTTATCTTTTTATTTTTACCTTTTAATCATTTTAGTGAATAATTAAAATTATTTTTAATTAAAATAAATTTTTACGATATTCATCAAACTAAAAGAATTATTCATCATAATATGAATGTTATTTTTCTTTTTAACAAACAATTTAAAAAACAATGTAAGAACAATTTAGCTTCAAAAAAGGATGTAACGAAACTAAATCTAAAACATGAATAAAAAAAATATATAAAAATTAACAATAAATAACTAAAGATATTAAATCAGAAATTAAACTGAATAAGAAAAAAACACAATAATTTTATTAACTTTAAAAATAACTAAAAATATTTTCTCGATTTTCAATTAGCGCTAAATAAAAATATACTTATTTCAGAGAAAAAAAAAATGTAAAATTATTTTTTTAAAATCTTTTATGTATTCTAATAAAAACTTCGACTTAAGATTTCCCTTGGGATTTAAACAAGAAAAAAAAAAATATTACAACGTTTTATATTTTGTAATTATAAATATTTTTAAAAACACTGATTAATTAAAAAATTTTTTTAACTGCATTGTTATTTACAAATAACAATATAACTAAACATTTTTTTATACAACGAATGAGTTTTTTGTATCTTCAATAAAAAGAACACTTAGACCGGATAATCATTTGGCTAAAGAAAAAAAATTACAAAATATATGAAATTTTTTTAAAAAATTCAGTAATTGTATTTGAATGTTTTTAAAGAAGCCTTTAAAATTTAATTGAAGGAAAAAACACTGAAAATATTTTTTTTAAAAGCTTTAAAATCTGAAAAAAGGTAGGTAATTTAAATAATTAATTTTCCTATTGCAAACAATGAAAGACTGATGTATTAGTGTTACATTTTTTTTTTTTGTTTCAAAATTATTATATTTAAAATTGTTCGAATTCGAGTATCATTCAAGAGTTGAAAAATATACAAGCGAATTATTACAAACTATAATTAAATTTTAAATTGTTCGACTTCGAGTATATGAATTTTATATAACAAATTTATTATTTCAATTAGTCAATCTTCAATTTTTTTGAATGCTAAAAGTTTGTTGTTATGAATTTTGAGCACATTGTCTGAAAAGTAGTTTTTGGGACAGATGTATAGCAGTTACAGTATTACCCAGGTTGCTTCATGGGATACTTGCTACGTTGCACCTACTGTGTGATAACGCAATTTGTAATGAAATCAAAAAATGATGAGAAATATCAACTCTCCATTTCAGTGGAATAATTTACCTGCCTACATGTTTATCTTTCCCTTTTAAAATTTAAAGATAAGGCTGTTTAAATTTATAAAGCATTTTCGTATTTCAGGGATCAAGATATTAAGCAAATATTTCATTTAAATGCGTCTAATTTATCCCAAGATTTCCAGATTAAAATATATGAAATACTTTTAGTATTAAATCAAGTTATAAAATTTTCAACATTTCCAGAAGATTAGTTCATTATAAAGGCAAGAATTTTAAGGAATTCATTAAGGAATCGATTACGAAATTTCCAAGATGTAAGATAATTGAAAACGTTTAAGAGTTTCACGGAAGACTAAAAACTAATTGAAAATGACAAAACTTTCGAATCGACTCCATGACATTCCCAAAGATTTCAAATACGGTAAAATGCTTGCAATTAATCTCAAGAGCCCATAAACAGACAGCATGTAACGAACAGATGTCAGAAAAGTCCAAAAGCCAGAAGTTTTGAAATAGCAGTGATTAAGTATTGCGCCATAACAATATGCTGTTTTGTCATTTTCTTTCACTTTTCCAGCCATTCAAACTGGTTTAAATGTCTTAAAAGCCTTTTGAAATCATCTGGTATCTTACTTCAAATAATTAAGGAGTGAATTTAATTAATATTATCTCATAGGATTATCTATTTGTAGTTAAGAGAACACTTCAAAATGTCTTTGAAATTGCTTGAATGGTGGTAGTGATGTTCAAGATCGCAATTTAAATGTTTAATCTAGATCATAAAATTTAGTTTGTGTCATTATTGTTTTGAAAACGATTCTCAGAAACTCTTTTATTATCTTATAATGTCTTAGTATTCTAAGTAGATAATTTATTAAATTCACTTCCCGTTTTATTTTTATGGGAAACTATACAAATTCTTTTATAGCCTGTAAAAATCACATATATAAAATAATCGCATAGTTTCAAAGTTCTTTTTTGTGTTAGCTTGTTGAAAATGAATAATTTGTGGTAATTATAAATAAATACAATTTTTTAAGTTGTTTATTTGTCATTATTAGATTATTAATTTTTTTTAAATCTTTCTTACTGCAATAATTTTCCTTGAAATTGCGATCAGTGGAATGCAAATGTTCCTATGTTTAGGGAATTAAAATTAATCATTAAATTGTAAAGGGGCAAAAAACGGGGAGTTTACTTACTGGTTACTGAGAACGATTCTTTTTTTTTTTTTTTTTGTCAGAAACAGCAATAGCTTTACAAAAAATAAATTATTTCAAGTTTTTAGTTAAAATATGGTCCTGAGGCCAAATTAACATTCTGGCACTTGGTGCCTATGTTTCAGTGTCGGTCAACATCCGGATGCCATGGATGTTTGTAATGATTCGAATCCACTTCAACCAGTAGGTCAGGTCTAATATGTCTAAAGCGTAGGGCTGACAATTGAAGCCCGTAAAAAAGGAAACATCTCCTGTATCGGTATCTGCCAGTAAGCAGACGGCCATGACCCAAAATGTTACTTTTGGACTAGTTTCGATCCATCTTATAAAAATTGAGTTTTAAATAGCGTCAATAAAAGTTTAATTGCTCCATGTTCGTTGCTTCTTTCGTCTATTCTTTATATCTTACAACACCTATACCTCATATATCAGTCACCAAACATTTCTTCATCCGCAGTTTATACCAAAATCACAATATCACCTAATTGTTTTGCGCAGTGTAATATTACGCTTCGTTTCATAAATTTTCTTTAAAATAAAAAGGACATTTTCCAACTATCACAGTACCAACAAGATAAAAATAATTAACTAAGCTACAATAGTACGTTAAGCTCATCTTATCAGAACAACAGTTTGAAAAACAGTATTTCTTTTATAATAGAGCGTAAAAAAGATTTCAGTACCATTATAGACTCGAAACACGATAAGACTGAGATATTAATCACACTAATGAGTTTTTTAGAACTACTAAATCTTGATAGGTAGTAGAAAATAATGTAATTAATTGCCTACCAATTAACTTTTTCATTAATAATATTAGATAAAAATTCTTTGGACGTGTTATGGTATAGAATACTTTTTTACTGTAGGCTATTAAAATGAAACTTATATCTGAAAAAATTTAATCATGTTGTTGTAAAATGTAATAAAATAACAAATAACGAATTTTTCCTTTAACGCCCATTTTAGTGATAAAAATTAAATTTTTTTCTAGGCAATTTTGAGATACATTTCAGAAAGAATGTTTTTAGCTTAAATTTAATTAACAAGCAAACTATTTTAATTCTATTTTTAAGAAGTTTAATAAATAATTTTAAAACTCTATACTGGCTACTATTATTTAAATTTGTTGTTTATGCTGTCTCTTCGTATCTTATATTCTTTTTTAAATATCGATTTGTTACATAAAAATTTATATTATATTTGGTATACCAGTTTTTGTTTATTTTGTTTCTGTACTCTTTTCATTATTTTCAAGGCAATTTCTGTATATTTATTATCAACGTTCTTTTCTTCCAAAATTCAAAATAAATTTATCAAGTTTTCGCTAAAACTTTTGATATAATATTTTTTAACAATTTACTTTTCTTTAGTTTTGTATTACTTATTATGATAGTTTTTAATTCTTGCCTTATTTTCATAAGGGTTGATTTATAGAATCATAACACAATCATGAATTACATAGGTAGTATCAAGGGAAACCTGTAACACTGCACGCACTTTATGCCACCCATTTTGGATGAAAGCAGAAAGAGTAGCATCTGTATGGTTCACACCTTCCAGCTCACCCTCATCTGCCCGACTTTCCGGCTTATGGATTTATCGTGACAACCACAGGCACAGATACAAAAGATTTCGGTATGGCGTCGAATTTAGAATTTGAGCTCCCTTAGTTCGGAAACCCAACATGGTGGTACAAAGTTGAGTTAACAAGTTATATTAGTAAGCACTAAGCAATATAAGTATGGGCCTAATGGCCGAGTGATCAGCGCTTTGGCATTCGGAGACACAAGTTTCGGGTTCGTGTCCCGGCGATACGATAAAAGCTATATGCTTTGGTAGTTCGGGTTCACTTTAAACCGTAAGGAGTCCCAGGCAATACGTAA
>BPLR01004100.1:0-103474 GCA_021605095.1 Caerostris extrusa | reverse complement strand
TGACCTTAGAAATTTTTCACCTGATTAATTGTATATCATTTTTATTTTGATTAATATATTCATTTTTTAGCTGTGAATTGTTTTGATAACTGGTTGTTAAATTAAAGCGGTTTTTCTATACATGTGATTACTTTGGACAATTATCCCAGTTGTATATTGAAGTCAAGAGTCTTGAAGTTGTGTATTGAAGTCTTAATTTAATTAAATAAGTTGTTGAAGAGAAGTTAAAACAAATTTGCTGTTTATATGTGTGGGTGATTTTGAAAGTGGTCAGTATTAACAAAATTTCATTTAAATGCATGTTTGATGAATAATCAAGATAATTATATTTTATATTTATATGTGTTTAAGTTTATGAATTTAAAATTAAGATAATGGTTTTTATTGAAATACTATATCAATAAATTGTGAGTTTATTCCATATTAATTTATTAAAAAATTAAAAATTAAATAATTTTAACTATACCTTTTCATGACTTAATAATATTAGCTAAATGAATTACATGTTAATTTCCTGTTTTTTTATCAAAAAAAAAAAAAAAAAAGAGTCTGTCTTTTATTTTTATGTGCATTCTTTTACTTTTTTATATTTTAAATCTATTGTTTCGTAAAGTTGTTGAAATTTGTGGGAGTTGACATTAATTGTCGTTTAACAAAGCATTGATTGTCATAGAAAGATTTGATTGTCGTTTAACAAAATAAACGACATAATTGATTAAAACTTCCAAATGTGCTGAAATAAAATAAGAATGTATTGTTTCGATCCTTTTTCATAAGCATTTGTTCATAAAATAAAATTGTGATTGCTTTGACCATTCGTCAGCAACATATTTTATTTCTCATTAAAATAATAACCTATGAGAAACGTTAACTCCTATTGCACAAATTGAACTTTATCTCTTGAAGGACATTTATGTTATTATATTATTTTATTTCATTAAAATATTTATTTTTCAAATAGTCAAATTAGATAAGAAGTACTTTGCCATGGAAACAAGAAGTATCATATATCAACTGATAAATACTATCATTGAGAAGCAGTACATTACAATTAATTATATAACTATATATAAAAAAGTAAATACAATTGAAATAATACATTGAACTTTTTATTTAAATACAAACGTAATACCTAAAATACTGGAAACATAGTAATATATATCAGCTGATAAATATTGACAACGTAATATTAATTACAATGCCTGCTTATAATGTGTAAAAATTAATTACAGTTGAAATATTACATTGCAACAATTTACTGAAACCACAGCCTAAAACCTTAAAGTATTTCAAATATTATATAATAAGAACTGCATTTAGCTTTATTGACATTTAGTGTATGTTTCTGGAAATTTGTAATCACTCAAATAATAACTTAAGCTTTTACAGTTTTATTCATTATTGTTTAATAATCTACTATTATTCAGATGTTTTAAAAGAAATCTGTATTTCTTAAAGTTTTAAAAATATATGCATTAAACTTTTCTAAATTCATTCTAGGAAAATACTTTCATGTAAGAAAAATAAAATTATCAACAAACAATTAAAGATATTCCGCTGACACATTTTATTTATTATTTCGACTCTCTATGAAGTCATTGAACGTCATTACTTCGTCTACATGAAAAAGTAAATATTTAAAAATCGATCAAGGAAAATGAGATTGATGTACATGAAAAGATATTATATACATAACATTGTTTGTACAAACATTGCCAAACTTTTCATAATGAATATCTTATATTAGAAAGAGTTGAATTCATATTTAACTTTTTTGGTGTTTACATTATATTAAGTATATTTAAATATTTTTATTCGTACTAATTGTATTCTAGCTCTTTTAGATTAATTATACATTATTGAATTTTTAATTGAAGTATGTGTTAGGTGATTCTAAAATTTTTCGTAATTAACTTTTTGATTTATTTGAAGAAACAATTATTCAATTGATATTATTTAAACATAGAATTAATAAATATATTTTGAGGTTAAATAATAATAAATATATATTATTAGTCTAATCAGCTATGATAATAATAAAATCATAATAATGGGGTAATAATCATCCTTTTCTCTGTCCTTACAAATTTCAAGAATTGTTTAAAGTTTATAAAAACCTATTTTGGATGTTAAAGATTCGTCCGTCAATATTACAAAAAATATCTTAATTATTATAATAACATTTTGTGATACTGACGAAATATTATTTTCATTATTATTTAGATTCGAATTAAAATAAATTTCAGTTTTCTCTATTATATTATTAAGTCCTTTCCACTGCAGTATGCAACATAAAATTAGGGTAAAAATCTGGAATAAAAATTACACATTTTCAAAAGATTCCGCGTTTAGTTTTTATCATTTGGAATTAAGAATTCTAATATAAAATTGACAATTTACCCTGCAGAATACAGCAATCTTTGGTAAATAAAGAGAAGGAAAATGTAAAAAATAAATATATTATTATTATTATTATTTTATTTCTTGAATAACTAATCATTATATTATATATATATACATTTCTTAAAAGTTAAAATACATTCATAAGAATATATGACATTCAACCTTTTTAATTTTATTAAATATGCAGTACATTTGAATCTTGTAGATAGCTATTCAATTTTTATTTTGAAATCGATAACAAATTGTAATGCTTTTTGTATATTTTAAACCAATTTTAACCATCCACTAATAAGCCTTCGTAATTTTTTATACAATGATTAGAAAAACCGAATCTCAATGAAAACTTGTCTCTTTTGAATGATCTATAATTAAAATTTTGATTTGTTATTATACAGAAACAGTCCCTGTTCAGAGCTTTTAATACACAATACAGGTGATCAAAAAGTTGCGCAACAGAAAATTCAAAAATTCCAAAATAGACATTATTGGCAAATTATTTCTATAAATAAAACAACTATATTGGGAATAATATTGCGGTTGCAGTTTATGTTGCTTATTTTAACAGCCATTTGTTTGGTCGAGATGAGTTTTTCCCAAGTAGACCAAATTTTTATGATTGAAAAAACAACCCCCAAAAAAAACATTCTTGAAGCACTGAAAAAGACATTTTCAAAAGTTCCGGTAATGGTAAAGACAATAATTGGAAACGCCACGATAAGAAACAAAGTGGCTACCCGTCTGTTCCGGGGTTTTGACAAAAGGAAAAGTTAGGTATAAGATGTTTGAATTTTCATTCTTATCGTGTTCGTACCAAAGCACCGTACGACCTGAAAGCACCGTAGGTAGCTTAGATCATTTATAATAACAATGAAGTAGAAAAACGATTTTGCTTGTTCATATTTGAGCAACATCCCATACATCTAATGATACAAATTCAGTTTATCACAGACTCATTTCAAAAATCTCTAACCTCCCTCTTAACTGTCCCAGATTTCTTTCTGTGGGGTTACTTAAAAGAATATGTTCATAATACAATCCACATTTCAGTAAAAGAGCTCAAAGCAAACATTGAAAATGAGATGAAAAAAATAAGCTTTCTTACACTGAGAAAATGACCTGAAATTTAGGAAATCACATTAATTCGTGTATTCAATAAAAGATCGCATAATATAACAATTTAAATCTTTAATCTTTAATCATATTTTTCACATAAGATATAATGCTGAAAAATTTCAAAGTTTTGATTTTTTTTTCATGACAACTATTCGTATGGTTTATGTTTGTAGTTGGAATCACTTTTAGCATATTTGTAATAAAACATTTTTATATGGGTTGTGCAATTCGATGACTTTAACTCAATAATAATTCCTCAATTTTTTGAAAAATAAGTCCCAACTAGCAGAACTCGTATGTACAATTACGATGTGCCTTATTTTATTGAAAAAAAGAAGCTTTGACAAAGCAAATTGATCTAATCGAGGACGAAAAGGGGACACCCCCACTGCTTTTATAAAGCTGTCAAACTCAAGGAAAAAATTCTTTATAATTAATACACCAATAGAAGACGATATCCATTAATCACTATCAGGAATTGACACTTCCATGGTGTTTCGATACATATAGAGAAAATATAAGACGTCAATTTTTGAAATTTTTCATTGCCTTTTTCCTCTTCACTTGCAATTTCATATCGGTTATTGCAAATGGTAAAATTTTTGTTGTACCATTAGCCATATAATCATAGTTCGTTACATCATAGACTGATGACACAAAAGTTTAATTGACTGTTTTAAGATACATAACCTTTTATTGACGAAGTAACAGACTGATAAAAACGTTTTATAATTGAAGAAACATCTCTAAATTTAAGTGAAATGTTTTTAAGTATGTTGTTGAATAATTAATCAAAGGAATTTTTAAAATAATAATCCGTCAATGATCTGTTTGTATTATTATTTTATGATTTCAATCCACAATATCCATTTAACAAATATCCATCAATCCACAATAAATAATCCATCAATGATTTGTTTTATTTAATTTTGCTTCATGAAAATAAAAGCAATTTAAAATAATTAAGAAATATAAAAAGTATTTAATTACATTCTTTACTTTTTTTGTTTCAAATTAAAATTGTTAAATTTAAAACTGAAAATTATCTCTTTTTTTGTCAATTTAAATTGATATCACGTTGATCAAAAGACTTTGCTTAAATTCAGAGTTACACACACTTATGAATACCAATGTATACGAATATAAACCCTGTAATTTAACCATGGATAATTTAATTAAAAAAAAAAATTCGATAATTATCTAACATGACTTTATTTTATTTCCATATAAATAATATAAATATTATAAAATAAAAAAATTAAATAAAGAATTTGACGTATTACATTAATTTAATAAATTTTTAATATTTGGCTCGATTTTTGTACAACCAAGCATATACTAATATGGTATAAGTATGGGATTAGACAGATTACTTTTAACAATTTTTTTTTTTTTTATTCATACCTAAAAATAAATATTAGTTCAAATGGGCTTACGTATTTTAATATATTATTTAGCAATGGCATATCTAATTCATAAAGCCCACTTTAAAAAATAGAACAAGTTTTTGGCAATAAATATCTTAAAATAAAACAAAAATATGCATAGATAAAGATATTGCATCCAGACTAGGCGTTGGTGTCTGAAGTTATGATCTTCTAGTTTGTAATAATTTGAAAAAATATTTTCTAATATTTAAATGTTAACTATTTTTCAAACAAACTTGGATTTATTCTCCGTTTTTTTAAATTTTCATGAAAATCTAAAACTCTTTAAAAGAAATTCCTCTACTGTTAAATTGATAAATGTTGAGAATTATCAATAATTTTATCCTAATTAATAGCATTAACAAGAATTAATAGACTTCTTTACACTTCATTGTGTTATGGAACGTAACTTAATAATCTAATAATAACTTAAGAACAACCCTAACAACTATCAAATAGTTATTTAATTTAATAACTATTTAAGATAACACAACGAAAATGTGATGCAATGAATTATAAAACTACGGTATTTATCAAAACATTAAGTAATTAAGTTATTAAACATAATGATTCATCTAAACCATATAATAAATAAATAATACCTAAAACATAATTATTCATTTTTCAATGAATTTCATAAAGCTAATTTAAATAGTTGGAAAAGCAGAAAAAATTTTCCATTTAACATTAATTGAAAAAAAAAAAAAAAGAAAATTTTGAATGAAAATATTATAGTAATCTTTTCAATATTAAAGTACTTATAAATATTATAGTGCTTATTTATATGAATGAAAAATCGAAACATTAAAAAATTAATGCCAATTTATACTTGCCGAGTATTTTTATAGATTTTATTGTTTTGAGTAAGTCAGAAATATTTCTCCTGTAAGATACATATATTATTTGCTTATTGGTGAACTAAGTGTTCCATTAACATTCCAGAACAGTCTATTAATATGTCACCAAGGCATTAACTTTCAAAGGGATTTTTATGGGTATTTGTCCTGTATTTGTGCGTCGTATGGAAGAAAACCCTATAAAACTCCGAACAGGCTACCTAGTTGTCTATGAGAGATTTTTATATATTTTCACAACCAAGAACAAGGCAATTATTTTTCCAAGAAATTAAATTCAGCAGATGGATTTAAACATGAGCCGGCCTGCACTCTGACTGCCTACGTTACTATCGGCCAAGAGTCGGGTAGACACATTGATTGAGCTGGAACTTTGGAAAAATATATATCAACAAATTTGTAAATAAATATGTATTTAATTTCAATGAATGAAATATCTAATATTGTCAATAAATTCTATGGAGAAATATACAATATTCTCAATAAATTCAGTGAATAAAATATATAATATTTTCAATAAATTCAGTGAATGTAGTAAATAATTTCGAGGAAATCAATGAATGAATAAATATGATTTCAACTAATGCAGTAAATAATAATTAATAATAAATAATTTCAATGAAATCCATTCATGAAATAATCCCAAAATATTTAAATCAATGAAATAAATATGGATTCAACGAATGCAGTAAATAATTTCATTGAAATCAATGAATGAAATAAAAAAAACCTAAATGAATTCAATGAATGTAATAAATATGCATTAAACGAATACAGTAAATAATTTCAATAAAATCAATGAATTAAATAAACAAAAAATGTACCTAAATGAATTCAATGAATGAAATAAATATGTATTCAATGAATTCAAGAATGAAAAAAAAATTCAGGGAAAGAAATAAATATATATATAATGAGTCCAGCGAATGAAATACATATATTCCATTTGAAATGACATAATTTTCAATGACATAAAACGGATAGTGTTTTGAAGCAAAAAAGTGTAAAGGAAAATGAAATAACGTTATTACATTTTTTTGCCAGGATCTTTAAAAATACAATGCAGACGGACCAGGAAATTTGTGGACGTAATTTTTGTTCAATTAATGTCTATTTGGTGCTATCGCTCTACATTAATGGGATGGGATGTCTTCCAAGGTTAAAACATGGTGTATAGTTTCAATACTTTCGTCCATTGAGGAAATACTGTTTTTTTATTTATTTCTGTACTCACCAAAAAAAAGCAATGTTGCAACTGAGTGGAAACAGATAGTTAAGTGCACACCTACAGGCAATTACTTGTTTCTTGTAGGGTTCGGTTGTACTTATTGGGTCGAAAATATTAGCTGTCTGTTAATATAATTATGGTTCAAAAATCATGAAGACTCGAATGAAAAATTGAAGATGAGGTTAATGGGTCTGTAAGAATGTATTTCATCTCATGTTTTTGGTGTGTGTTTAAAACAAAAGCTACATCTTGGAAATCAATGTTTTATTCATAGTAATAATTTCCTAAAATTTCCAAACGTTGTTTTCAAAGACAAAGGTAAATTGGAAATAATTGCATATAAACAGAATATCTGTAACTGGAAAATATGTATAAGAATAAAAAAAAGAGAGAGATTGCCATAAATTTTTGTTCTGTAACTTTTAAAATTTGTGACTTAAATCAGTGATGATTTTGTGGTTAATCTCTATCAGCACGTAAAATTATTTATCAAAATTAATAATGGCATTACAAACATTCTGTAACATAAGGAAAGTTTTTATAACTTTTCGATTTCTTTTGTTTTAAAATTTTTTGAAACAAAAGAAATTGTAAAGTTATAAAAGATAAATATTCCATTTTATTGCAAGGCATACGAATAAATAAAATATACCATTGTAATAAAATAAGATTAAAGAAATTATTTAAATTTATAAATTACAATTAATTTACTACTTTTAACTTAGAGCATGGAGTGCACAGATGGATGGTTAATACAATTAAATTAGCTTTGAATTGAGCTAAGCAATTAGCCAAATGGTTTGCTCCATTCAAACCTGACAAGCGAAGCCGAACCAAAAATTGCTGTATATATGTCGAACAAGGCATAATAAAACTATAAACTGGACAAATCTTTTGTTTTAATAAGGAAAGAAGTACGATCCCCAAATGTTACACCTGGGATACGTTTATAATTGTAATGACAAAACCTTTATACAATGTAGCGCAGTTCCTTGGTTATAACATAAATGAGTCTGTTACAGATCTACCGTTTCAATAGAAAATGATCTGCTCGGCATTTGAAAACAGAATTTTTATACAAAGAACATTCGCTTTCTCTGTATAATTCAAATTTTGGTGAATTTCGATTTTTGCATAAGAAGATTTGTGTAATAATTGCAACAATTTTTTTTTTTTATATTCAAAATATAAAGGTTTTATAAAATGTATGCTGAGAAATAAATTTAATCACATGAATAATTATTCTGGTATATTTTAATATATCTATGATAAATAATACGATTTTAATAATTAATATAAATCAACTTTGATATCTTAAGAAGAAAATGTATAATCCTTTTTCAGTAATAGAGATTTTGATTAAGAACTGAATAAAAATAAATAATAAAAAGTAAATAAGTAAATGCTTTTAACCTTGTTTATCATATTATAAAATACATTTCGGTGGTAATGGTAAAAGTTCTGCTAAGATTTATTTTACCTTCAGATTTTATTTATTTTGATACATATTTCTTGATAGATCATATTATTCATGCGGATTAAGATCAGATATTTATTAACAAGTAATGAATAAATAAAGCATAAAGCAGGTATTTAATTCATAAAAATTTGATTGCTTCTGTAATATGCGTGATAGAACTGATTATTTTTTATATCCAGGCTTCCTGGAAGGATAAGGAAAGTTGTAATCTATATTCTGGTTTTTATTTTATTTTTGAAAACAATGATATATTCAGCAATTTTACCAGAATAAATCTTAAAATTTCAACTGTCAATTAAAATTTTTCGTTAATAATCAAGCAATTAAATAAAGGCCATAAAGAAATAAAAACGAAAATACTACACGATTTATTGTTGATATATTAACATGAACCATTAATCTTTATATATTTAATATAGAATTTATACAAAATAAAACAGCCATGGTTAATTTAAAGATCCTTTGATGCATCTTATATATTTTGTTTTAAAATTAGCAATTAATATTTATATTAAATTTTAATGTCATAAAACTATTTTAAAATATAACTTCTTTTACAACTCAGATGTACAGATCGTAGCAGTTGATGGTTTTCTTGTGGTCCACCGCATTATATTTTCGTTTTACTTAAAAATTTAATTGGTTTGTTTATTATTGATTTAGATTTTCATATTTTGATTAATATTTTACTAAATTGCTTGTATTTTACAGCAGACTAGAAGTTCAGATTCTTTATCAATAAACTTGGCAGCCTTGATGCAAGATCTCCATCTATATAATTTAAAATCTACGATATTTATTTCCAAAACACATGTTCCATTATAAATGCTGGATTCTTAATCCATGTAATCTGTTATAGCTCTATGTATTGCCCAATGCATGTTACGTTTTAAAATTGCTCAAAACAATATGTAGATATGGCTTTTTAATAACTAAAGCATTGAATTAGCCAAGCTTGTATGGATCAAAATTTATTTGTGAAAAAAATATCTTTAGGGTTTAATATCAAAAAGTAAAATTTAAAAATAATTGATTAATTGCTCTTGCAGTTAAAATTATTTTTAATTGCAAAAGTAATTAATCAATTATTTTGGCAAAAGCAATGAGTAATTACTTTTGAGTAAATAAAAAAAAAATGATTAATTGTTTTTTCCCTTGATTGCTGCAAAAATAAAACCAAATACTGATGCACTTAATACCATAAATCAAATTCAATATTTTCATCATTTTATCTTGTGTTATTAAATTTTGACTCATATGACATTATATATATACGAATTTTAAATCTGATGTCACTACCAAATCTAGTTTTAAATTTAGTTCATCAATTAATCTGAACTGAAGGATTTCTGCTAAAACCTGGTAAGTGAGGATGCATCTGAAAGCCACAAAGATTTTGTATTATTTCTTAAGGGGAGAATGAATGATGTAAATCCTCTAAATGTTATTCTAGGAGGTGTCAGTCCCGAATTGTGGTGGTACAAGGAACTCAATATTTTAGACGTGATGGTTCTACTTTGAGGGTTCTATTCACACTTTGAGGATAATACATCAACATTAATTCTCATCCATCTAACTCTGTTTTAAATTAAAAAGTAACAAAAAGTAACACAGTTTAAAAAAAAAAAAAAAGAATTCTTGAAATAAAATGAGTAACGAAAAAGAAAACCGTAGTCTTTGTTTTTAATGATAAATTACGAATTCTTTGGCAAAGAAAAAAAAACAACAACAAAGATTTGATTTAAACATAATTAAATTCACGACCTAGATACCCTGTAATTAGATGATTGATCTATATTCAAATCAATCATTTAAGTTCACATTTTGTTTCAAAACTATTACATATGCTATTATATGTATACAGGCGAAAAGTAGTAATCATCTTCGCACACATAGCCAATGATAATTTCAGTTAGGATTCTCATATGAAATACGCATATTTTTTTGTTTATTTAGTGCCTACTCCTAAATCGCAATTAGTTAACCTTCGAATTTTAAATTTGATGTCACTGCCAAACCCTCCCAAATCTAGTTTTTATTTTTTTCCCAAGGAATATCCTATCATCCTGAAAGGCCATAACAATTTTCCGAATAATTTGAAATATGCCAGTATTGTCTATATCCAATCACTAAAACCTGATGCAAATGAAGTCTGAATTAGTCAAAAAAAATTTATATAAAAAAGCTATTTGAAGTGTAGAAATGCGTATTGCAGTAGTTACGATTCTTTTTTTTTTTTTTTTAATAATCGATGATTATAATTTATTGCAAGGGAATTTCCTTTCATAGCCACCACGTGCATAGTGTAAATAGTGCTTTAGATGAAAATCACTTTGGCGATTGAATGGCTTGCTGTTATCAAGCCAAATTATCGGATTCGTCCAAGGCAGTCATCAAATATAAATTATCCCAAGATGGCATTGAAAAGGCGAAACATCAATAATCAGCAAATGGAGTGTTAAAAGAGCACGCTTGGATGTTACTCTTTTATATTTTTGTATATCACAGGAATTAGTCTGTAATTGAACGGCGCCGATGTCTACATCTTTTAATGTTGTCTCAGTTTTATCAATGCATCCACATCATTAAGATTTTGGTGCCATTAATTTCAGAATGATTTGACGCCATAATTGTTAAGAATAAGATCATCAATGTAGGTGCTATTTAGATGAAACAAAAAATGGCTACAAAACATTTTTTTATATTCTAGATGAAGGTTCTTTATAAAATAGAATTTATAGATCAATACTTTTGTCAGTTCAGTATTTAAAAATATAATAAATATGTAGGATGAAAAAAGTTGAAACTCTAAGTGTTTTCCAAAATAAAATTTACTTGAAATATAGAGATTGTACTTTCTATATATTAAGCAATTAGGAAAACGAAAGCATTGCTTTTTTAAGATTTCGTCCAAAATGTGTTTCTAATAAATTCGATGAAAATTGCATAATTTTACTTAATAAATATATGTTGCAAGAAATATTGTAAAATATTTACAATTTTTGTGGCTCAACTGCCTTTTATTATTACTGTTTTAAAGATTTTTATAAAAATCTGATGTGCTTTATTGGTAAATATTACCCAATAATCATAATATTGGATTACTCAAAAATCATAACGTTACTACTTACTTTGATAAAACTGACAATAGATTCTTTTAAAAATTAAAATTGACTAAATGCGATTTAAATGTTACTTTCATCAATTTATTGTAAATTCTTCTTTAATAAAGCGGATTGACGAGTACATTTTTTTTTTTAATTTTATTATGAAACACAATAAATGTTTAACAAGTTTAAATACAATAATTTCCACAGTTCGTATAACGTTTTGGTTTTGTCGAAATAAAACACAAAAAAAGGGGTGTTCTCTTTCAAGCAAAATTTTTACAAGTTAATAAATTTTAAAGTTTAAGACAGTTAATAGGCATAATATATATATATATATATATATAATGAATTGAATAAAATTATTACTGTTTGATTGAAAAAAAATGGCATAATGTTTTTCGTGAAATGCTTTCTAATTGCTTAATCATTGCAATGTACCACCATAATCTTCACATAATTAAGAAGTTGTTTTTCTTAATGAGAATTATACATTCCATTTATCATCCTTATTATAAATACTGACCATTTTTCTTTTTTTTTTTCTCAAAAACGCACATCAACATTTAAACAAATATTTTTATCAAAACTCAATGTTGATTATTAAGTGAAAATAAAATTCACATTTTCTTTTCTCGCATATTTGTTTATAATCTTGAAACAACAGAACATTGAAACACACAACTACCAAAATATGCCACCTTTAACAAAAAATCATCATTCATTTTGAACTTGAAATCAAGAACTGGGCTAGTTAAAGCCAATCGCACTTTTTATTCAAATATTGAGGTGTGAATGTACAAAAGGGTGGAGTTCCTGTTTACCAAGCTGTTATGCTACGAGTTGGGCGTGGTGCATTAAGCCAATAATGAAAGTTTTCAAGTTAATAATTGAATTATAATGTTTGCAATGCGTCCAGAGAGGAGTGGCTAATCATCTAGCATTTTTATAAATGGGATGTTTTATTGATCTTGACATTCATTTGTCTTTTTTCTATACATAGGCGGGTTTTATTATGAATTAAAATATTTCTTAAAGGTTCCGGTCGCCTGCATCATAGCGCTACAGTAAAGGCTTGACTATTGAGCAGTAGAGCTCAGAAATAATTTGTTAATGACACGCTAATCACTATTTTCAGAAACGAAGGGACTTGATGGTAATTGTCACAGTCTATTTGAGCATTTTGTGTTTTCAGTCAGATGGCCTTATGGATGTTTTCAAGTTATCTGCCATATGATACTGAAATTCAGTTCAGTTATACGTGAAAGTTCTACCGTAAGTTAATGTACTCCCTACATGACCTGTCATAGCATGAGTATATAGAACAGTAGGTTTTAGTGAGTCATTATATACACACACTGAAAAAAAAAGATGTACGATAAAAAAAAAGTCGTTTTAAGTCAATGAAAAATGTAGTAAGGTTGTAATTATGCCATAAATACATATTTCAATATGTTAATTATAAAATTAAGGATAAAAATTTTTGTTTAAGCCCAATTTTTCATTAACATATTATAAGGATCAAGCTATGCTATTAGGATAGTTCATGATATTTCGAAATAGAACCAACAAGATGTTTCATATAAACACACATGAAGACAAAAAAATTTAATGTTTATATTTAAAGGTGATAACATTCATATTAATTATGCAACGAGATAAGAATAGATACAATCAATGTAATTGTTATAATAATTGTAATGTGTTTAAAGACATTTAAACATTTTAAATATACTTTTCTTAGAATGTAAAAAAAAAAAAAAAAAATACTTAATTGAGTTTCATATTTGTGGATAAATAAAGTTAAATAATTTTTAAAAATCTTCATAAAGCTCTAAGTCACAACAAAGAGTAAAATCACGGGTTGTATATTTGCGATGCATTACTATTTTTTCTAATGTTTATTGGGAAAATGGTAATAAATAGTAAAAAAATATAATTATTAATGAATTTCTAAATTTCTCAAAAAACTTTTTTAAAAAATAATTCAAGGGACAAAAATTTAAAAAATATATATTATTTTTACAATAAAAAAAACTTACACAATTAAAATGTATTAGATATTATATAATAATTTTTTTATTATTAATCATATTACAGTCTTCTTATTTTTATTAATTACAATATATGAAATGAAATAGCAAATTGATTTTACCGTCCTAAAATGCTGATTTTTAATTCATAATTGGTCTTCTTATTGATACTTTGAAAAAAATTTGATTTATAACGTGAAATGTTTTGATTTCATCACAAATACTATAATACGAAGATAAACAAACGAAACGAAAAGCAAATGTATAGTACAAAAACTTATAGCTGCCTCTAAAAGATATTTTTTTTAAATTGGGGCTTTTCATTTATAGCTGCATTTCAAAATATCACTTATTTCTAAGATATTTAAAAACTGTTTATTTACATAAAATGTGTGGTTTCTATTATAAAAGTCTTTGAAAAATCTTTAGAATATTTGATGAGTAACATAAAAAGGCTATTAATAAATTAAAATGGGAAATTTAATGAATTGATCTTAAACCTAAAAAATCTGCAATCAGTCTCGCTTCTTTCAACTTATTGAAACATAAAAAAAAATTAACAACTACCTATTAAATTTCTAATTAAATCACCCGTCTACCTTCAAGGTCATTTACAACTTCACCAGCAACAATTTAGCATGTTAACGAGGAACTTATGAATATCATTTTTTTATTGAAAAAAAAAAAACTATCATAATAGCACTTTAGCTTTTAGTGTTGCAAATATCATATTTGTTTCTTTCCTTCTTTAAAGCAATTGGCATTTTAATGAAGTCAGTAGTAGAACATCGGGTGCAGTCTTAGCTGCCTCCAGCGCAGTTCGACACTCCTTCGATTTGGACTCTACACGCTTCGACAACCATTTCGAAGGTCATATCGTATGAGGATGAAGCATTTCAGCCTTCCTTTCATTGACATTGTTTATGGGATACATTTTTCACGATGTGCTAATGAGTTTATGATCTAATCATAAATATTATGCACATGCAATGTTACATACTTGAAAATCTCAACATTATACATAGAGGAAATGTTTGTTATCGGAAAAACATAATTAAAAAATATTCAATACTGTAATTGTTACTTGCATAATTTTTATAACTTAGGAATCTTTATTCTTAATAATCCTAAATCCTGCTTCTATCAGTTTTGCATAATTTGTTTTTGTAAATTAATAATCTTTAATTTTCAGTAATATATACTTAATAGTACACTTTAAGAATAAATTGCTGATTATATGCTGATTATTGCTGATTATATACTTTTCACAGGTATATTATTATTATAAAAATACACACAGAAAATGCAGAAATTTTGTACTTCTATACACGATGCATGTGCTTTTATGGGTTTTCATGGGTAATCCAGGTGTAATCTACATTAAAAACAAATCTTTTGTACTGAAATTTGATAGATAAGCATGGACTAAATCTAAATGTCAAATTAAATGAATTAAAATTAATGAATGGACCAATAAAAAGCAATCTAAAACTGATACTTTTGAGGCTAGGAATAGATAGTTCTTCTTTATTTATTAAACCCCATTAAAAATCTTCTTGTTTGAATATTGAACAGAGAAAAAATGTAAACATTTTTTATAGTTTTATAAACTTTTCTGGTTAAAAATTCATGTAGTTAAAATTAAATTTTCATCTCTAGTAGAATAAATGAAATATTTAACCAAAAAAAAAAAAAAAATTTAAGATTATTGTTAAGGGGAAAAATAATAATTAAAATTCCAGAAAATAAATAGGGCCTTATTAAATGATAAAAATAATAAATAAAACTATATTATCACATTTTACCAAGATAATGGCGATCAAAATGAATATATTATTAGAGCTCTACTGAAACCACAGTATTAGTTACATAAATAACATAAATAATTAAATAATTTTCATGAAATGTATTCGAAAGTATTGACAGTGGCGATCCTAGAAATTGAAAAATTAATACATTCAGTTATCGCATCCATAGTTAGTTTGCTTGGTGAACGTACCTATAAAAGTAAGTGAAGTATCACTGACAAAGTCGCAAAAAAATAATAAGAATAATAATAATTAAAAAAATTGCATAAATATTTATCCCGGAAATTTTTTTAACGAAATATAATTATTTATCGTTATTAAAATTTTTTAAAAAATATCTTAAACATTTTCATTTTTATGCATAACAAAAGTACTTCAACACCAATAACTGAATATTAGATTTGGGAATCAATATAAATTTACCGTAATGCTGTTTAACTAATTGCCATAATGCTGATTAACCAATTTAAGAAAATAATGTCATCATTACAAATAATATCATCAACAGAAGCTATTCATTTACTTGTAAAAGTAGCAATATTTATATATTACTTTATGGCATCATATACAAATAAAATAACTTTTCTATATATATATATATAAAAATAATAAATAAATAAGCCAGTATCCCTCTCCCTCCCTAAAGAGTAGTTGAAAAATAGAAGGATAATTCTGCGGATAAAAAACGAATTACTGAACGCTAAAAAGGAAGAGAAAGCGATTTTTAAAGAAAGGAAAAAGAAAAAAAAAAAAAATTTTTTTTCTTTTTTACTCCGTTCTTTCCTTTGGGGGCATGCGATGGGCTGAAGGTGTTGCGAATCGCATTAGGGCTGCTGTATTTGGTGGCGAAAAAATTCCATAGCAAAGATTGTAAATAAGTGGGGGAAAAAACTTGCTTAGCACGCCAAACAGTCGCCAAACCGTTTCTGTTTCCGGAGAAATATTTTGGTTTTCGCTTTATGTGGTTTGTGGCCATAATATCCAGGTCATTTTCAAATATTTTATTATTTCATAAAGTTTCATCATTTGAAAATTTTAATTTCAAAATAAAATGCAATAAACGTTTTACACAATATTACAAATAGAATTGATTTAAAAATTTTTGAATTAAATTTGAATTTAACAAATTCAATTTTTAATCGCAATTGAGATTTTGGAAATGTAAAAAGTCTAAATAAATTTAAATTAGTACAATTATGAAAAATATTTATAAATGATTATTAAGTAAATTTTATATCTACGCTAATAAAATCAAAGCGTTATTTTTTTAAATATCTTAAGTTTTGAATTTTTAAAATGCATAACAAAATTACACCAACACCAATAGTTGAATTATTAATTTGGAAATGAATATAAATTTAACGTATTTGTTAACGTATTTTAAAATTTTATTTGATTTCAAATTAATTTGAAATATATTTTGAAATGTGAATCGTAAAAAAATATAAGATTTCATGAAATTGTATGAAAATATAAAAATACATTTGTCACCATAATTTAGAAATTGTTGAATAGGAAAAAAAAAAGGAATAATGTATTTATTAGCGAAATTCTACCTAATCATTGAAATTTCTTTAAATGTGTTTTAATATTATAAAATCTGAAGAATTCTTTTTAATAAAATTTCAAATTGACTTAAAATTGAAATTGTGATTTTATAATAATATTAAATATTTAAAATAAAAAAAAAATTTAAAAAATGATATATCTAATTACGAACTCAAATGTGAATTACTTTCTCTAAATAAAGTAACAATACTTTATAATAACACTACTGGATTTAATTAAATAAAAAGTTTTGTATAAAGCATATTAAATTTAATAAAACAATTATATTATTGGATTAATAATCCTATTATAACTTTTACTCTCAGATTTAATTTGCTGCAGTTAGTTTTACATCAGGGCGAATTTTACAAATGAAGAAAAATTATTGTTATTATTATTATTGTTGTTATTCTGATTTATTTATTATATACCAATAGGAGTTAAGTGAGGCATGAAAACTTCATACATGGGTATCGGTCTCAAGCGGTAAATAATGAATAAAAAAAATATTTCCCACATATAGTGCAAATGAGGTCTTTATCTTTTTCTTAAATGCATTGAATTCGTCTAACATATTTTTTGTTAAGACATCTTTCTAGATTGCTGAGTTTTATTTCTTTTAAAATTGTGACAATCACAGTCGAACTTTACAATACATATCAAGAAAAATATAAAAATGTTTGTAAAACAAAAAATAATTGTTAAATAATATAAAATACTGTCATTATGAGGAGTTCTTGTTCGCATTGTTAAGAGATTTGTGCAATAAATAGTTCAACAACATATTCTGATTTTTAGTTGTAATAATAGTTTAAAAACCGAACGTTTATAAACAATAACACAAAAACAAAACAAAAATTAAAATAAAAAATATAAAATTTCAAACGATTTTATAAAAAAACACATGTAAAAAATTGAAATAAACCAATAAAAAACTCTTAAAAGAAACTTTAATAAAAAATTAATAAACCAATAAGAAATACTGAAAGTTGTCAATGAAACGAAAAACTGATCAAAGACAAGAAAAACTTCGATCCCTAAAACAATATTATATTTTATGGTTAACAAATAATAAATAGATTTAAAACAATAGTTTTTGAAATAGGCTAATTATGATAATTTTAAAAATGGAAATTTGTAATTAAAAAATTTAAAATTGTTTTAAATTAAAAAAAAAAAAAAAGCTGACATTTTTGTATTATCAACAAAATGAAAATTAAGATTAGTGTTAGCTTGTAACAAATTTTAAATCACTAAAACATGATAAATAAATTTTTGAGGGAATGAAAATTTAAAATAAATAATTTAACTGAACTTAGTATTATATGTAGTAAGTTTCATAAAAATTAATAGTATTATTTAATATTTTTAAACTACATTTAAACTTAAATTAGAATAACATATAATTTTTAGTTTAGAATAAAAGACACACACACATATATAATACATATAACTATATATGTTTAAACAAAATTAAATTAAGACAAAATAGTAAATGAGCTAATTTTTGAAAAGCTTCATAAAAAACTATTTAACCACATTATATTCCATTATTTCTATTCATATATATATAGTATAATATATATATATATATATTTATTTATTATACCTATAATAGCTGAAAGGTGATGGAACCCATAATAAACAATAAATATAAAACATGTCACAGTACAGTATAAATTACAATAATAAAATCCAGCAGATAGAAAATAATTACTGAAAAGGTTTTAGTAAAATTATATTTTAGTACATTTGTACACACTTATATAGGTGTGGTGATAATCTCGCTATATATTACAAAAATTTAAAGCTTAAAAATTTCATTCTTGATTACATGTATAGGTAATGTATACATTTTAGTGAATGTTAATAATATTATAAATTCTTTTTGAATTTAGAGGAAATTTGTATTAATATCCTTTTATGCCTTTCTAATATCTTTCATGCCTAATTTATTGAGAACCAAAAATCGAAACAAACTATATTCTGGGTGATAATCTGCCAATTCTAGTCAGCGCCATCCCAGACGTTGGACGCCAACAGGTGCTGTAACGGGGTTAGAGATGGCAAGAAGAGAAAAAACTCATCCGAGATGACCTTGCCTGAGGGACCGACCAGACGATTGAGCCATACTTAGGGAGATCCAGATCACATCCTACCCCACCCCCTTGGGCTCACGTGACATCGCTTCTTCATCAGTATAAAAGGATGTGGGATCTCCGAAGATGACACTCTCACTTTCAGTGGAAACAACAAACAATGTTGAAGCAGGTAAGGTGCTCTCTCTCCTACCTTTTTGCAACTCTCTCAGATTTTTCTATATAATGTCTTAGAAAATAGTTTGTCTGAATCTTGTAACTTTTATATCAGTCTTTCTTTTAAACTTTAACTTTATGTTCTTTTTGAAAAATATCTTACAATTGATGTACACCTTAAATAATTTCTTTAAAGAGAAAATTTTAGTTTAAAAACGTAATTTTACAATTTTTAAATTTTTGAGCTTTACAATTTTTCTAAACTCCTGAAAGATAATTGTATTTTTATTTTTGTGCAGTTTTTCTAACTTTATTTTAAAGCCCTTTAAAAAAACAACCTTTTTAATTGTTATGTTCTTTAACTATTATTTGACATACATATTTTTATAAATTAATGAAACTCTAAATTTGAATCTGCTTTGGCAGTACGTTAATAATTTTAGAAACGTATTGTGATTATTTATATTCAACTTTTTTATTTTACTTCCTTGTTTTTTAATAAATTAATCCAAACATAATATAAATATGTAATGTATTATTTAAGAATCTTTGATTTTTCTCAAAAATATGTATAGGAAAACAATATTTTCTGATCTTATTTTATAACTTGACAAATACTGGAGCATCATCACTATAAATATGCAATGCATTTCATTTTGTAATGAAAATGGTGTTTAATTCATACATTATTTACAATTTTTGTTTGTTCAATCAGAAATATATATAATAACAAAACAACTTTTTAAAATTGTTGTATATTTTAGAGCAAATTTTGATAATACTTCACTTTGTTACTTAAACTTTGTAAATAATAATGACTTAAATAATAATGGCTTAAACCTTATAAATAATAATGGCTTAAACTTTATAAATAATAATGGTTATAGCTTCGTAACCCATAAATGCGCAATAAAATGAATGCAATTTACTAAGATACCTGTACATAAGGCGTTTCAAGATATATTCGAATACATAAACCTCACTCAAAGAAATTTAAAAAAAAATTTTAGTATAAAAAACAAGATTGTGGCTAATATTACATGCCCAAGTATTTTATACGTCTTTACAGTTAATGGATTAATTCATTAGAGTTGTATTTTATCAATAAACTTATTTTATTGAAAATTGAAAATTTAAATATTCATAGCTAAAGTAAAACTAATTTTCTTTATAGGTATTAATTCTCTTGGCTGTGGCCGCAGTAGCTTTGGCCCTTGGGGATGGAAAACCATTCTACTCGAAAAAGACTGCACAACAACAAGTAATATATTATACTACTATATAATAATACTACCTTATATAAAGTTTCGCTAGATTAATTCAATATTTTTCTTCCTTTAAATTTTTATAACTTTGGTCAATTTGTAAAAAACTTTATTATAAAGAAAAAGATTTTCTACATAGAACTCTCTTCCAAACTTAAATTAAGAATTATGTTTATTGATATGAACAAACTTTGAAACTATTGTTTGTAATGTTAAATTCTGGTAAAAATAATCTTAAACTTTTTAAGTTTCAAATGAATTTCCAAGCATATTATAATTTATTTAATTTATTTTCCGATTAATAATTAATACACCTGATATATTATCTGATTAGTATTTAAAATGTTTTGATTCTTCTGTAATTCTTTTATTTATGTTACACTTTGGATACATTTCCTACATAAGTTTAACTAAATTATATATTTTACATTGAAAATAAATAACTTTAAATGCAATACTATTGTACCAATTAAAACTCAACCTTTAAAAGCAATACTATTTTCTTAAATCTCAGCTTTTAAAATCAATACAATTAAAACTCAATCTTTAAAATCAATAATTTTCTGAAATTCATTTACTTCTTACTATTAAAGTTAACTCGTTTGTATAGTATAAAACCGTAAAATTTTCATATATATAACTTGAAAGATAAAATTAATATGCTTGCAATTGTAAAAAAACAAATTCCCAAATCTTATTATGATGATTAAATATTAACTAGCCTTAGTCAGAATCGCTATTTACCAAATAAATACATTTTATCTACATTTAAAATATTATTGCATATTTACATTTCTCTCATTATTCAATCAGCAACAACATCAATATGCCAGCGTGACATCTTACCACTCAAACAAAGTTGCCCCTGCACCCCAATTCCAACCAGCCCCTCAACCTCAAGTCGCACCCTCTCCTTACTCTTTTGGATATGAGGCAGAAGGCAGTGCTCGACAAGAATCAAGTGATGGTTCAGGCAAAGTGACAGGTAGCTACAAAGTGACCAATGAAGATGGCTCTGTCCGAGTGGTCAAGTACGTCGCTGATGATCAAGGATTCAGGGCCGACATCGACACCAATGAAGCTGGTACGAAGAGTTCGAATCCCTCAAACGTGGCTGTCAAGTCTGCTTTCGTTGAGCCTCCAGCACCAGCTCATCCTGCTCCTCAGAGATACGTTGCCCCAGTGCAACCAGCTCCTCAGAAGTATGCTCAACCATCTACTTCATACGGTGGACAGTATGAACAGAAACCTATCCAGTTCAATATGGGAAGCAACCAAGGTGCTTATTCCTTCAACTATGAAGCTCAGTTAGAAGATGGAGGTAGCAGTGCACACAGTGAGAATGCCGACGGATCCGGTAAAGTATCCGGCTACTACAGCTTGTCTGGTGCTGATGGCCGAAGACGTCAGGTCGACTATTCATCAGGTACTGAAGGATTTCAGGCTAAAGTTGAGACCAATGAATTTGGAACAAAGAGCGAATCTCCAGCCAATGTCCAGTTTTACTCATCTGCTCCCCAACCCTCTGCCCCTGCAACTTCCAATTTTGCTAAGACCACTTCCTTCCAACAACAAACACAGAGGAAAACATACGCTGCTGCCCCAGTTCAGCAACAACCCATTCAGCCTGTCTTTTATGCAACTTCCCCAGCTAAACCACAACCAGTCCAGGCCTACGCCCAACAACCCTCCCCCTATGCCTTCAGCTACGACGCCCAATTGGAGGACGGAAGCAGCTCAAGGAAAGAATCTGCTGATGCTTCCGGAAAAGTTGTTGGATCCTACAGCTTGGCCACTGCTGATGGTAGACAGAGAACCATCCATTATACCGCAGATCATGAAGGATTCCGGGCTTCAGTGGACACCAATGAGTTTGGAACCAAGAGTGATTCTCCAGCTGATGTCCAGTTCAATTCCAATGCCCCCAAAGAAGCACCAGCACCTTCCGTCTACAGTGCTGGAGCCCAGTTTAGTCAGAAGAGAATTCCAACTGCTTTCCCTGTTGAACAGACGCGAGTGAATGCTGGTCAAATTAAGACTGCCATGCAATCCCAGACTTCTTATCAAGGACAGGTGAGGACGTTTAGATATTTTATAAAATGTTCAGAAGAACTGCATCATAATTATGCTTTTTCTGTAAATAGAAAGCAACTTCTTAAGAATAATCCATTATTTTTAAATATAGAATATGTAATACAAATAGACACAATCAATCAATAACTGTTCTGTAATTTAAAACATATTGATTTGATGATAGAAAATTCACTCAACAAATCCAATACTGAATTTAAATTAATAAGTTCGTAATTAATGATTTCTGTAATTTAATTCAAACTTCTAATAAAGAGCTTAACTGTTCAAACTTACAGTACAAGAATCACATTTATTTTTTTGTTTAAAATTCTATTTGCCTAATGAAAGTTCTTACAGTTTTGAGAGTTTGCGTTTTCTTACATACGATATAAATATGAAACAAAATCTATTCTTTGGAGAAATATATATGTGATATATATATATATATCTGAAATCGAAGAATTTTTTTAGAAACTCACATTACCTCACATACCGAACAAGGTTTTCTCTTTATTTTCAATAAATATGAATTTTTACTTAACAATGTTTTATGTTTATTTTCAAAGAAAATATTTATATTGTTACCAAACTAATAAATCTATTTTATCTGTAGACTGCCACCCAGTACAACAATGCTGCAGCAATTGAGCAATTCGCTCCTTTCGCCTTCAACTACATTGCTGAATTGGAAGACGGAACCAGTTCCAGAAGTGAATCCGGTGACGCATCAGGAAAAGTGGTCGGCTCCTACAGTCTGTCTGGAAATGACGGTCGCAAAAGAACTGTCGACTATTTGGCTGATCAGGGAGGATTCAGAGCCACCGTCAATACAAACGAATTCGGAACCAAGAGTGATTCACCTGCTGATATCCAGTTCTATTCTTCTGCTCCTCAGGTAGAACCACAGGCACCCAGCGTTGCTGCTCCATCTTATAAGACAGGAGCTGGAAAATTTCAGGCTGGATCATCTGGAAGTCATTTCCAAAGTGGTGCTGGATATTATGCAGCTTCTGCAGGACAGCATAAGACATCTTTTGCAACACAGCAGAGAGTGAGTATTGTATTTCTATACGGGAATATTAGAAGATATAAACATACATGGGAAGTTATATTTAGTTTAATTATAATTTTAAATTTCATGTTTCAGTTGTAACAATCAAATATTCAACTTTTTCATTCAACACGTTTTCCAACACGTTCCAAAATTAATTTGTGTTTCTCTCAAATTTAAAAATTTTGAATGCCCAATTTAAGACCATTTGAAAAAGAACACATCAGGCGGTAATGAAAATGCATTGATCTATAGTACATGAGAACTGCACCATGAAACTGTATGATAAAAGAAGAAAATTTAGCACGAGTAATATGAAAACCTAATGTTTTAAAAGTATAAATACATCCAAATATTGCATGTTATGCTGAATAGAATTTTGTAGGTTTAAATGTAGATGGATATCTTTAAATCATAACATATCACGTAATTATTATTATATACATATAAAAATTCATCAATAGATATACATTTGTACATTTGATATACATTTATATTTCATTTTAATTTGGTATATACATACATTTGATAATTTGATATACAGATATTTAGGATATAAATTACTTATGAAGTTCAGGCGTTAGAGTTGTAACGACTTAATATTCAAAAACAACTTTTAAATCTTTTTAGTATTTTATACAATGCTATATTAAATAATAAATAAACGAAGACTAAATTTTTATTCAATGCAATTAATATTTTCAACTTGCACAGGAAAAAAAAATTCATCAAAGACCAACTGAGTTTAAGAAAATTAACATCAATTCATAAAAATTTGATTGTCTTAACAAACAACAGGAACATCAAAATTGTAAAGACTCATAATGTCAAGAATTTCGCAAACGAATTTATAGTTCTGTTACATAATTTTGAATCATTATTAAATTGCTTACAAAAATATATTTTTAATCCTTAACAATTACAGATTGAACCTCAGCAATACCAACCATCTCCCTACTCCTTCGGATATCAAGCAGAAGCAGCTACTGGAGGTGGAAGTGCCAGAAGCGAATCATCTGATGCCAGCGGAAAAGTGACCGGCAGTTATACTGTCAAAAATGAAGATGGTTCCGTCAGGGTTGTTGATTACATCGCAGACAAAGATGGATTCAGAGCTAATGTCAAGACCAACGAGGCTGGAACCAAGAGTGATAATCCTGCGGATGTCAGCATCAAATCCAACGCACCTGCACCCAGTGCGCCAATCCAACAGCAACATGTAGGAAAGGCTACTTTTCCTGCTGCCACTTACACACCAAAAACCAGCCAAATCAGCCAGAAATCTATCTCTGCCTGGACCCGGTAACCGATCTAAGAGCACTTAATTTGAATTGAGCGGCGTTTTGATGAATCCTTATAGTAATGGACTCAATAGTTAGGAAATACTGATTGCAAGGTTGTTAGTCTAAGGACATTTTTATGAACATACTGAAATCAAAACATATTTTGAAAGGATAAGGTGGAGGGATTTTATGCAGTTATTTGCAGTGTGGTTGTCGCATGTGGTTATCGCTTGACTATTCAATTTCGAAATAATTTTTTAAAGCATTTTGTTTCTTTCCATAAATTTTCATAATTTTAAAATTTTTTTTAGATACAGTGCAATAATGTTTTCGCATATATTTCATGCAAGGAAAAGGTCTGATCAATCAATAAATAAATGAATATAGATAAAAAAAATTTACCGAAAAAAAAACTATTGTTTTTATGTAGCTGCTGTTTTAAAATGTCCGTCCCTTCGATTCATTACTATTGCAATGCATTTTTTAGTTTTTGTTTTCATCTTCATGATTGCAATGCTGTCGGAGGAATAAAATTTTTATTAATTTCTTCAATTTCATCGTCTTCGCTGTGCAATACTATTCCTATTGCGGTCGTTATCACTGCTTTCTCTTGTTATTTCTCTGAACGTATGTTTTGCAGCTTTGTTTTCTTCCTTTGGAATATTTAGGCTTACTTGTTCCCAGTTTATCCATTAATTTCACCTTCATAGCGGGCTTTGCTTAAATCAAACTTATAGGAAAGACTTTAAGCAGAAATGTTGATGTTTATTTTTATTGGAAAAAGTTCTGGGCTATAATAAATTTGATTCTATTTTGAAAAAAAAAATTAGCTCCTTCTTTGATTTACTTTAAGGAATATTTTTTAAATCAATTTTGTTACTTTTATCCAATGGAATGAGATAATTAGCCGTGAGAAAGTCAAGGAGTATTGAGAAGTTTTCAACTTATTTGTTAAGAATAAGGATAATTAAATCTTTGCTCAATTCAAGTCATAGGTGTTAATCTTCCAAATCGATTTACGATGTTTAAATACGGATTGTAAAAACATACATGGGCATTTTCTTCAAAACAGTTTAAAAAAAATGACTGTAAATATTTTCGGGACGCATGAGAAAAATAAAAAAAAAAAAAAATCATGGTGTAGGTTTTCATTTGTTAATGCAGGAAAAACACATCTTATTGACTTTGTAGATACTGAACTCAGGACTTCTTTCATTGAATTTTTCCTTTTTCACGGCCATTCTGGCTCAAATGATAATAAATATGACTAAAATTTTTCAATATCTTAATGAATTAATTGTTTTTATAATAAATATTTTCATATAAAAGGTCTTTGAAGGTATAAGACAGATTTAAGTAAATTTAAATGATTGTTTCTTTTGACTTTCTATTATTTCAATAATAGAAACTAATTCTATAATTAGTAGAGAATTATAAAAGTAAAAATAAATTCAATTATTAAATAGTTGTTAAAATTTCTTTCGTCTTTGGTGAGAACTATTATTTCCCTATGAGACTGTGATATGTTAAGAGATGATGTTTTACCTGTATTTTCCATTTGTGTTGTTATTTGACTTGTATATGTCTTTTTTTACTTTTACAAATAAAAGCATGTTTTCAAGTTTATATTGGCATCCTTCTTAATTTTTTTTTTTTTTTTTTTGTCTTTCATTTAATTTGTCAAAAATAATACATTATTGATTAAAAAGATATATATCATTTTTTTGAAAATTTTAATTCTAAAGATATCCTTTTTAACTAAATAAAAATACAAAGACATTCTTTTAATTTTTATAAAAAAAATTACAAAATTAGCACATATTTCAAAACTCAAATCAAAAAATACACTTAAAAATATAATCGAATCAAAGTATTATTAATAAAAATTGAATTAAATCAATAAATAATTAATCAAAATCAAATCAATCAAACAAAATTAATTTTATATTTTTTACAATTACAAATTACAAAATTAACACATATTTCAAAAAACTAAAATTAAAAAATTTATTTTATAAATAAAATATTATTAATAATAAATAAATTTTAAATTTATACACTTTTTAGGGAAAAATACGCTTAAAAATATAATCGAATCAAAGTATTATTAATAAAAATTGAATTAAATCAATAAATAATTAATCAAAATCAAATCAATCAATCAAAATTAATTTTATCTTTTTTTTTTTTTTTAATGAATAAATAGTTATTACTCATCAGAAAAAAATTGGTAAAAATTATTCAACTATCAAATTCACAATTATAATAGTATGTTATTTTTATTTATTTTTTTAAGTAATACAAGTTATATTTAAAAAATATTCTTATTTGAATGTTATGTTCTTTTTATTTTTAAAAAAATGCGGAATGAATAAAGTACACGTAAAATTAAAATGACATAACAACATAAAACTTAATAGGTTCTGAAATTTTTTTATTATTTAGGATTTATTTATCCATATTTTAAACTTTATTAATATTTTAAACATGAATTTTTATAAATATAATTAAATAAAATTTTTATTTATTGCATTTTCATTAATTTATTTCTAACTGAATTTTGTCATGATGCTTTTGGTATTTTGTTTTATTATATATAAAATTTGTTACATTTTTTGAAATAGAGAATTTAGAAATAGCATCACTTATTCTGTTCTTAAGAATTTTGAAAACATTAAAATATAAGAAGAAAGAATGCATCAGCTCATGAAAAAAGTTAAAATTTAGGTAAACAGTGGAATACGTATTTTGAGATTTGGATGAATGCATATTTAATGTGAGAAGGCTATAAAATACACTATAGTCACATAAAACATAACATACACTAAAATTTATTTAAAAAAAAAAGAATTATTTTAAGAAAGAATATTAAAATTAAAGGTTCTTTTGGAGATTACTATGTACTCATAAAAGAGAGCTGTCCTTCCTTCTTTATTCCTAAGAAGTGTAATTTACATGTAGATTTGCTGTTTTCGTTTCTTATCCCATTTAGTCCACAGCAACAGCTAGACCAGGGGTGGCCAACCCGTAGCCCGCCTTGAACATTTTTCTAGCCCGTGAGATTTATCACAGTTTTATAAAATATATTTATTTTATTATGGTTAAAGGAAAAGAAAACCAATGTACTAAAAAAAAAAAAAAAAAAAGCATTATTTGTGCATCCATATATTCAAAAATTAACTGCCAAAATTATGAGAACAAATTTATTTTAATTTTATAATAATATTATTAAGCAAACAAATATCGCATTAGTAAAATAATTATTTTTTAATGATTTCATTTTTATTTCATTTACATTTATAAATTTATTATATTTCATTGTTAGTGTTTATATATTTTTTCAAAATGTGAGCTTAGTATTATTGTTATTATATTATTTTTGCTTACATGCCAGAATAATAATAAACACAAGAATAATAACTCCTTATGCTTTAATTTTTCACTCCAAAAAAAAAAGTCTATAGTGGGTCTAAATCTGATATAGGAATATATAAATTTATATGCAGCCCGCGGAATTAGGATGCATTTCTAAAGTGGCCCCCAATATCATTTGGGCCGGCCACCCCTGATCTAGACCAAGCCCAAGAACCTCTGTGTTCTCATGGAAAGAGGGAAGATGTGATGCAGCACCTATACGCAGAAGTTTGATATAGTTCCGTGTCGCTGAAGAAGGGGGGCAGTGCCTTCCGGAAAGACTTGTAGTAGGAACAACCCGCGTATCGTATGGGAGGAAACCTGGAAAACTTCCATCAAGTAGTTCGACTAACGAGGCAAGATGTTGAACATCACAAACGCCACCGTTTTTTGAAACAGTATCTACAACAAAGCCGCCAGTGGATTAAACCTCACCCCTAATGCTCATCATTTACGTGCGTTGCCACTGATCCACGAATCGGGTACATGTAGTTTTAAAGTGTGACTTATCAATGTAAAGTTAAAATAATCGGGGGAAAAAATGTATAATTTATTGAATTTAACATATGGTTAAATTTAGTTAATATTATTCCTAAAATTTCTCAAAGAAAAAAATTGATGGTAATAAAAGTAAAAATAAACTAGAAATAAACAAATAGAAAAAAAAAAAACACATAGACTTCTTAAGATGAATAATATGTTGAATCTGAAACCCTATAGGTGACTTATTGATGCACGGAAAGGCTCCGGACGAATCCGCAGTCGTCCTCTATTGCAGTCTCTTTTTTTTTTTTTTTTTTTTTTTTTTTTTTTTTTTCCCAATTCCTTCTATTAGCTCCCCACTCTCCCTATATATATCTTGTTCAAATTTTCAATCGTTAATAAAATAACTTTTTATTCCTCCACTAAAGTTCAAATACATTTTTAAAACTTGAAGTGGATGACACTGGATGTCAATACAGTTTTTTCAAATATTAATTCAGTAATTAAATTTAATTAATTAATTTTAGGTTTTTTTTTTTTTTAGATTTCAGTTGCATATATCTACCAATAGATGGCGCCACATAAACTTATAAATAATTTTCAGTCGTTTTTTTTAAAGGACTTTCTGCAATATAGTGAAAAAAAAAGTAGCAATTGACTTAAATTTTTTTTTTTTATATTACTTGTTTTTTAATTTAGGAGGCTCAAAGAGGAGTGATTGTGACAGTGCGTGCAGTGTATCGCATAAAAATTCAGACTTTTTTTGACAAGTGTTTCTCAAGTTCTTTACTCATATGATTTGTAAATAAAGGGGAGATACCCCTTCCCCCAATAAATGCGAAAGGACTTACTATTTTGCTTACTATTTGACTTACTATTTTATTAAATGCTTACTATTTTGTGCATTAAAAGTGTAATTATGTTTTTTTTTGTATTTTGAATATTATTTTTTATTTGTTTTGATTTGAAACATAATTTAGCTGAAGTAATATTTCAGTAACACTTCTTATATTAAAAAGAATATCAACTTTTTGTTTTTAACACCTTATTGATTGTAATGCAAAAAAAAAAAAAAAAAAAAAAAAAAAAAAAAATTCTTCTGAAATAACTAACCTTAATTTATATTATAATCTTTATTTAGATCTTTATTTATATTTCGATTGATACGAATATTTTTTTATTTGAAATATAATTTAATTGAACTGTTATTTCAGTAATTATACCTAAATTAAAGGAATAAAATATAATATTTTCTATTTTTAATGCTGTATTGACTTTAATACAAAACTATTTTTTCCAAATAACTAAATAATCTTTTTTATCTTATAATTTAATGAATAAAATACTTTGAGAACAAGGCTGTCAGAGTCTTTTCATATGGCCTCCAGTAGAGGGCAGCACGATGCAATGTTTAAAACTTACATGAGGATAGTCATAACAAAAAACTTCTTATTTAAAATTTTCTTATAATAGAAAATAAACGGCGACAATTAATGTGATAATATTAAAATGCTCATCTACAATTTTTGCAACTTTCTTATTATTTCCTGATCAGTTTGAGTACAATCCATTTTGATACATTCTCATTCCAAGACATTGTCTTCCCTTCAAACTCCATAAGTGAACTATTTGTGGATTACGAGAGAACCACCCGCACGTTTATAAATGGTAGGGGTTGCACAGCCCTAAGTAAAGGGAAGTGAGGAGTGAAGAAAAGAAAAAGGAAATTTAATTAATTTTACAGTTTTTTTATTTCACAAATTTATAATGCAATTTAAAAATTAATGTATCTATAATCTCTATAGATAGAATTCAAATTCTTAGAACATCTTAACTATTGGACACGTTCTGTAACCGTAAAGAGCCTCTACAATTCCAGGATATAAAAACCTACCTTAAATAATCTACATTACAATTAAATGAATATTAAATCACAAAGAAGAATTAGTAGTTTGATTTAAATTTATTTTAAAAAATTATTTTACAGCAATATAATTTTTTCAGGTTGTAATCAGGTTGTAAAAAAAAAAAAAAAAAAAAATCGTTTTTATAAAAGAAATATTCGATTATATTTTATTAAAAAAGTACCAGAAAATTTATTCGCTTGCTATTTCTACTTTCTCTTCTTTTATACAGTAACAGATTTAAAAAAAAAAAAAAAAAAAAAACCATTATTGAATAAAATTGAATATAAGAGGTAATTATAAATTTGAAAATTAATTTCTTGGAGTAGAATGTATATTTAACAGTACATTAGATAAAATTAATCTTAAATTCAAATGTATGTCAAGATGTATTCATATATTATTATTTGGGAACTCAATGATATTATAAAGGAATTTACAATTTTGCTTGACCATTTTTTATATAAATTTACAATACTCTATAGATTTCATCCAAATTTTTCGAAGACAAATTTTTACGCCTAAGAAAAAAAGTTATTCAGTTTAGTTCCCCCTCAAAATTTTTTCTTTAAAATCTTTTTGTGTGTCCATATCCTAAGCAAACACTTTCTGTTGGACTCGAGGAGATGAATAGAAGAGTTGACCTTGACCTTTCAATTTCTCTGTAACAATGAATAGATTAGCAATTCGTCCCCCATGGCGAATTCTGAGTAATGTTGAATTAATGTATTCCGTTCCAATGACGATGATTTGAGGCTGTATTTGCTTTTTAAGTTAGCATTTTCTCAACAGATGGCAGCACTAACTTTGATATTTGACATTTTTTTTTCACTTATTTATTAAGTAATAAACAACAGCTTAAAACCGAAAGAAATTATTTATGATTTAATACAGTTATTCTACTAGCCTTAGATAACCAGTGTAGATTGTTTAAACTCATAATACTGATGTAATAAAAATATTTTACTAAAATTATTCTTAACAACATGTTTTTACATATTTTAAATTTTTCGTTTGATTAATTAATTTCACATTTAACAATATTTTATGGCTTTTGTCCGAATGTCCAAATAAAAAACATTTATTGATCATAGGAAAATTTTTTAATATAGCAATTGGATCAACAGATCACACATTTTGAACACAAATTATATATATTTTTACATACATTCTCAATCTCATTTGACTCATTTGTCAAAAAATGTTTATGAGCCTGTTTATGAGTTAATAATTCAGCACGTTATTTATTTAAATTCTGATGTAAACTATTTTATACTGCTCTTTGATAATAATTATTTATATGTTATTTTTAAAATTTTTTAATTTATTTTAGAAATGATGAAGATTTAAAGCTTGGGCATCTCAAAAATTTAAATAGTTTGTGCTTAATTGACTTGGATCTTTTATGGCATATAAAAACAATATTCAGAAATACATGAATGAAAAAATTACAAAAATAAATAATTTAATGTATTAATGTGCTAAGTATAAATTCAATAAATAATAGTTTTTTAACCAAGTTTCAATGTAATATTAAGTAAAAATAATTATTTGTATTTTATTTTTAGTTTTAAAAAAAAAAAAAACATGAATTTATTATATTGTTATGAAACTATTATTTTCCGTTAAAAAAAATATGGTTTAAATTTTTTTTCTAATTTACGGCTTATAAGCCTTTTTTGTTATCAAAACCACATTTCATACTATTTCATATAATTATATCTGAGATATAAAAATTACAAAAATAAATTTATATAATTATTTATTTCAAACAATATGTAACTAAATTCAATAAAATGGATAAAATAGTAGTTACTTAAAGGTTTAAAAAAAAGTCCACAATTTTGATTTTTTTTCCTATTTTATTATAAATTTATGTATGTTTATTATAGATTTTCAAAATTTAAAAAAAAATTTTTATATTTTATGAAATATTCTTTTGTTAAAAATATGGTTTAAATTTATATTAGGGAATATGCAACTTATATGCATATTTATCAAACCACATTTCATAAATATTTGCACATATGTAATCTATCATATATTAAAAGAGCTAATATTTGTAGATTTTAATCATATTTAATCTAGAGTATTTTTAAAAATAAATTTAAAAGCGTAATTATTATATTTTAACTTCATTAAAGCTTATTTATTGACTATGCACTTTTGTTTCAATTTAAAAATCAATAAAAAATTCTTCTCATACAAAACTTTTGAGATATGAAATATGATATAGATTATCTTTTGAGACATATATATATATATATATAATTTTATCATCGAAAAATTATTATTCTTTTGAAAAGGAATCATGTTTTTGGCAATAAATATCGTAGAAATACAAAAATAAATAAATAAATAAATAAATAATCAATGATAGGGTATTGATTCAGACTATATGTTAATGAGAAAGGTTCTAATCTAAATTTCTTAAAAACTTGCAAAAAAAAAAAAAAAAAAAAAAAAAAAATCTGCTATTTAAATATGAAATTTTTTATTAAACTAACACTAAATTATAATACAAGTTTTAATCTAAAAACTAAATAAAAAAATTAATTTTAATTTTAATTTTAAATGTATTCTAATTTAATATTTTTTAACTTAAAGTTGACCAACGTTGATGTAATTAGATAGAAAATTTATTCTTGACTTAAATGAATTTCTGCACTAATTATAAATAATTAATAGAGCCTTTATTACAAATTTTAATAGCATTAATAAAAAATGCAAACTTCTACACAATTGCAATATCCATTGTATTACGAAAGTAAGCCCTTGGCGAAACCTATTTAATTGCTAATGAAAATGTGTTACACCTACTTATAAAACTGTATTTAAATACCAAAACACTAGTTAAATGAGTTATTAAACATACTGATTCATCTAAACCAACATATTCGTATTTTCAATGAATTTCGTAAGAAGGCAATTAAAAGTAGAAATAATTTTCAATTTAATATCAATTGAAAATAAAAATAAAACTTTTGAATGAAAATATTATAGCGATATTTTTAAATGTTAAAGCACTTGTAATTAATATTAATGTAAATCAAAGAAATAAAAAAGTAACAGCAACAACCTCATTATTTCGCTGTCAAAATGGAGATCAAGTTTTCTTATTTCTGTAAATAGTACCTGCAATAAAGGCCACCAACGAATATAAATATGAGCCTTCTTGCATTGTGGCTACGTACTTTATCACTTGGCCGTGAATAAGGCAGATGCATGTATTGAAATGGAATTGGAAGAAAATGTATGAAAAAAAATATGTAAATAAATATTCAAGGAATGAATTAAATACATTTTTCAATAAATTTCAATAATTTCAGTGAATGAAATTAATAATGCATTCAAAGAAAATGAATGAAATAATACAGAAATAATGAAAAATATGTAAATAAATATTCAAGGAATGAATTAAATAATTTTTTCAATAAATTTCAATAATTTCAGAATGAAATTAATATGCATTCAGGAAATGAATGAAATCAATAATACAGAAATCTTCAATGAATAGAAAAAAAAATATGTATTTAGAAGACTCAATGAATGAACTAATAAGTATTCTATGAATTCAATGAATGAAAAAAATATGTTCAATGAATGAAATAATGTAATGAATGAATTGTGTTCAATGATTTCAATGAATGAAATAATGTACTCAATGAAAAATGTATTCAATGAAGGAATTGTATTCAATGATTTGAATGAATGAAATAATGTACTCAATGAATGAAATGTATACAATAAATTCATTGAATAAAATAAATATGCATTTAGTTTGGAATAAATAAGTATTCAATGAATTTAATCAATGAAATGTATTCAACGAATTCAATGAATAAAATATATTTAAGGAATGAAATGTATTCAATGAATTCAATAAATGAAATAATGCATTATATGAATGAAATGCATTCAACGAATTCAATGAATGAAATAATATATTTTATGAATAAAATAAATCTGCATTCAGTTCGGAATAAATATTCAGTTCCATTCAGTATGGAATAAATATGCATTCAGTTCGGAATAAATATGCATTCAGTTTGGAATAAGTATGCATTCAATGAATTTAATAAATGAAATGTATTTTACGAATTCAATGAATCTAATCAATGCATTTAATGAATTTAATGAATAAAATAAATATGCATTCAATTTGGAATAAATATTTATTCAATTAACTTAATCAATGAAATGTATACAATGAATTCAACGAATAAAATAATTAGAATTCAGTTTGGAAAAAACATGTATTCAATAACGTATTATAAGTTTAATGTAAAAACATATAAAAGGAAATAAAATAACATTAGTCCATTAGAATTATCATCAGGATTTTTAAAAATCGACATAGATAAAACATAAAAAGTGTGATTTATAAATAGTTGCTTGCCATATAACAACTCGTAAGATTTATGAGCCAGTCTTCTTCCAAAAACATATTTTAACCCAACCATGTTCTTAAATCTTACTCAACAGCGTAAGAGCCAGGAAATCTGTAGGTGTAATTTTCTTGCAATTAATGCCTACTTGATGTTATCGCCCTACATTAAGGGTACAGAGAATGGATGGGATATTTTCCAAGGTTAAAACACGGCGGGCAGTTTTAATTCTCTCGTTCATTAAGGAAGTACTTTTTTTTTTATTTCTGTACTCATCAAAAGCTGTGTTGCAATTAAGTGGAAACAACACATAGCCAAACACGACGGGTTAGCTATCAGCAGCACAACTGCAGGCAATTATTTTTTTCTTGTAGCTTTCTGTTGTAGTTAATGGGTTTGAAAATATTGGCTGTTCTGTTAATATGATTGTGGTTCAAAAAATACGAAGACTCGAAAGAAAACTGGGGATAAGGTTAGTGGGTCTGTGGAAATGTGTTTCATTCCCTGTTTGGGTGTGTGTTTAAAACAAAGGTCTTCAACTTGGAATTTGATGTTTCATTAATTTTCTAAGTTTCAAAATGTGGTTTCTTCAGACAATAAAATGCTTTGATCTCGTTTTCTAAGACAAAGACAAATAGGAAATAATTGCAAATGAACAGAAAATTATCTGTAAATGGAAAAATATTCATAAAAAAGGGATTGTCATGAACTACTACAATTTAGTATCACTTAAAGCAAGAGACTTAAATCAATAATGATAATTATTTAATAATTAAATAATTAATTTAATGGATTCTGTGACTCAAAAAATAAAATTTCTAGAAAAGAAGCAATCGAAAAGTTATAAATAATGAAATATTGTATTACCTTACATAAGGCACGAATAACCAAATGTACTATAATAATAAAATAAGACTAATATTTAAATTTATAATTTATCGTATTTTACTAAGAACCAGGAATGTACTGGTGCATGGCTAATTGGGTTAGCGTTCTAAGGGAACTCATTTCAAAACACGATAAACAAACGATGTTTTGCCTAAATAGGGGAATAAATCGTTAAGTTAGATTTTTTTTTTTTTTTTTTGAATTGTTAGATAGTCTGTTTAATTGGGTAGGGAGTGGTAAAAAGAATCGCAAAAAAGTTGATAGGGAATGTGATACCCTGTTGCAGATATACAACTGCCACATTTCCAGGTATGATTTCATAAGGGAAATAAGGCAGTTTATGAATTCCTGTGGAAATTGGTCCCACTTGTTCAACAATGCTGTTTTCAGGCCCTGGAAAATTGTCGTAGCTGAGTTGCGAGTTGCAATAACCCTCCTTTGTTACTGGCATGTTACTCAGCCTCCCCACGATTTACCACCTAATTTCATCTAAATGTTGATGGTTACTTTGTTAGCATTGTGCAGAGATTTGGTTTTCTTTTTAAAATTGAAAATTGAGTTTAACCGTTTGCTGCAAAAAAAAAAAGATGGCGAGGTTTGCAAGCGAACGAAATGACAATTTTATTATGCCGGCTTATAAAGCATGTTCCTCCTCTAGCTTCGCTCACATACGCGTATACCCATACGTATACGATACACAAGATTTGCATCTTTGTTTCATACCGGTACTTTGACATGTCGTCAGTTCTTTTCATGAAATTCGACAAAACATGCAAATTCTCTTACTTTTGTACACCACCGTAAATCTATGTTAAATGACGTGGTTTTAATAATTATATAAACCATTTTTTAAAGAGAATCAATTTACTATTTATATCCAATATTGTTTACTAACCGGAATTTTGATTAAGAACTGATTAAAAGCTAAAATAAAAAATAAAAAAATAATTGCTTTTAACCTTTTTTACCTTATTATAAAATTCATTTCGATTGTAATGAAACACGTTTTGAAAATATTTATTTCACCTCAATTTATTTTAATACTTCTTTCTTGATGGATCACATTATTATCACTAAGAATTAATATCAGATATTTATTAACAACAAGAAATGGTGTACCAATCTTGAGGGTGACATTTGTAGAAAAAATCAGCAAATACTCTATGAACCCATTTTATTGGAAACCTGTTCATTTACAAACTGATGCAACAAGGCAACCTAGATTTTGGCTTACATAAAACTTCGCTAAATATAAAACAAAAAAGAAGGCGCACTATAAACAAACGAATTTACATGGTTCACGAGAAGGCTGAACAAATTGATTTTTAAAACATAAAGCAATCTTTTAATTGATAAAAATTTGATTGCTTTTGTAATATTTTTGATAGAACATTATTTTTTGTATTCCTGCTTCCTGGTAAAATAAGAAAAGTTGGAAATCAATATTATGATTTTTTTAAATTTATTTTTATTTTCTTACTTTTAATTTATTGACATATTTATTTACAGATAAGTTTTAAATTATTTAACGTCAGTCTGAATTCTTTCGTAAGTAATTAAGAGCTATTAAATAATGGTAACCCAATTCATTTGCTGGTATATAAACAGGAACCATTAATCTTTATGTATATATTGAATCGAAACAAAATCCAACTATGATTTATTTAAAGATCATCTGATGCCTCTCAAGATATATTTCAATTTAAAATTAGTAATCAGTATTTTATTAAATTTTAATGACATAATAATAAAATCATACGCGCAGACTATGACTACCATTGTCTTACGATTTGCACATGATATGTCAATTTTGCATAAATATATAATTGTTAAATTTTCAGAAATAATTTGAGATTTAGATTAATATTTCATTAAACTGATTCTATTTAATAGCAGATTTTCAAAAGCAGGATAGTATGAATGCTGAATTCTATCCACTGTATGTAAATTGATATATATGATATTTTTACGCAAAATATAAACCATCTTAAAATTGCATTAGACAGTTTATGTGGGGTTGTTAATAAATAATACATTAAAAGGCGCAACCTGTTTGAACCAACGTATATTTCTGAATAAATTTTTTTAGACATGAATACATAAAAATATTATGTATAAAAAAGTCATATTGAAAATTTAAATGGAAATTGTTTCATATACTACGAAGATAGGTAGAATAAATCAGAAAATAGCAACGTTTATGTAACACACAATTCAATAAGGCTCCGGCATGACACATATATGGCAACGTTGTTAACAGACCCATATGATTTCTGGATAGTAGCATACTTTAAATGATTCATGTCAAAATTTCTTGACTTTCTGATAATTAGTTTATAGCTTACAGTGGTTTTAGTGACCCCAGTTTTGTAATTTTCAAAACAATGGATAAAAAAGAATTTTGTGTGTTGATTAAACATTGTTTTTTGATGGCAAAAATGCTGTTGAAGATGAACAATGGCTTGGTAAGCGTTATGGAGATTCTGCACCAATCAAATCAACTATTATTGACTGGTATATGTTGAATTTAAATGCGGTCGTACAAGCACCGATGATGCTGAAAGCTCTGGTCGCTTAAAATCGGCAGTTGTTTCTGAAAATACAAAAAAAGTCCACAAAATAGTTCTAAAAGATCTTAAAGTGAAATTGGGAGAGGTAGCTGACACCTTAAAGATATCAGAAGGTAGTGAGTGTACAATTTTACACGAAAATTGAGCATACTTAAGTGCTTTCGAAGAGGGTGCCGCGTTTGCTCACACAGGACCGAAAGCAACAACATGTCGACAATTCAGAGAGCTGTTCAAGCGTGATAAAAAGGATTTCTTTCATCGGTATGTGACAATGGATGAAACATGGATCCACTACTACACACACCTGAATCAAAATGATTAAAATGATCTATGAATGAGGGGACAGCAGCCGGTGAAAGTTGTCCAAAACGATAAAAACTCAAAAATCAACAGGCATGGATATGACATCCTTATTTTGAGACACACATGGTATTTTGATCATCGAATAACTTGAGAAAAATAAAACTATCTATAGCGAATATTACATGCCATTATTGGATCGATTGAGTTAGAAATTAAAGAAAAATTGCTGCTTCATTAAGACAATGCCCCGTGTCACAAGTCGATGAAAACAGTGGTTAAATTGAATGAATTGGCCCCCAGCAACTATTGGCTTTTTGCAGACATCAGAAAGATGCTCTAGGGAAAGAATAAAATAAAGAAGAGATTGCCGAAACTGAAGCCTGCTTTTAGAGCAAGGACAAATCGTCTACAAAAAAAAAAATAGTTAGAGGAGAGTTAGAATGAATGTATCACTTTTGAAGCAGAGTATGTCGTCGAATAAAGTCAAATTTCTAAAAAAAAAAAAAATTGTTTTTCTTAGCTAGACCGGAGACTTATTGAGCGATGTGTTATGTTGTAATGAAGGGATTGGATAGTGAAAAGCCACTAAATGTTGTGCTAGAAGATGCCAATTTCTAATTGTGATGACACAACTTAGAAGAGATGGTGATCCTCCTTCTATGATGAATTTTCTCTCGATTAGTGAATACGATATCAAAATTAGTTCTCATCTGTTTTAGAATAAGTGTAAAAGATGTAGCATAAATTATTTGTGAAAAAAATTCCAGGAAGAATCCCGCTTTCCCCTACTTAGGAAAAAAAAGAACAGTATGAAAATTGTGGTTTTGTAATTGTCTAAATTATGTATTCCTAGAATATAAAGAAAAAAAAATAACAAAAGTTTTAAATGAGATAATTAAATTTCTTAACCTTGATAACACATCATTAGAATGATTGATCTGTGTTCATTAAATTGTGGTGACACACGAATTAAGCATTTTTGAAGAGGTGGTAATCTTTCTACTATGATGAATCTTCTCTCACTTGGTATGTACGGCAACACATTTAATTCTCATCGATCTAATTCTATTTTAGAATAAGAGTAACAGATGTAACATAATGTGTTTGTAAAAAAATCTTGAAAGAAATATTAAAAAAAAACAGTATGGAAACTGGGATTTTGTTATTATGATAAATTAAGTATTTCTCGAACATATAAAAAATAACAAAGGTTTTGTTTTAAATCTAATTAAATTTCTAACCTTGATTTCACACAATTAGATGATTGATCTGTTCACTGATCAATCATCTAATGTTCATATTTCGTTTCTGAAGTATCATAAATGCAACTAGGTGGATGCAGTAACCATCTTCTTATAAATAGTTAACGAAAATTTAATTTTGGACTCTCGTGTGTGTATTTTTTTTTTTTTTTTTGTATTTGCTTACTTTTTGCATTAATGCCTACACCCAAATCGCAATCAATTGACCTTCGAATTTTAAATTTGATGTCATTGCCAAGCCCTCTCAAATCTAGTTTTTAATTTTTTTTCTCGGAAAAATCCATCATCATTAAAGGTTATCAACATATTAATCTTCCAAATAATTTGGAAATATGCCAGCATTGTTTAGATCCAATTTCTAAACCCCAATGCAAATTCAGTCTGAATTCGACAAAACAAATGCAGTAGTTACGCTTATTTTAAGAATGGAAGATTATAGTTTATTAAAAGGGAACTTCCTCTTATAGACCCCACATGCATGATGTAAATAGTGCTTTTAGATGAAAATCACTTTGGCAATTGAATGCCTTGTTGTTATCAAGCTAAATTATTTATCCAAGACATTTATCAGACATAAATTCTCAAAAGATGGCAATGAAAAGACAAAACATTAATAATAAAGTAAATGGAGTATTAAAAGAGTAAACTTGGATGTTGCTCTTTTAAATATTTTTGTATTTCACAGGAATTAATATGTAATTGAACTATGTTGATGTCCAACTGTCAATTTTGTCAATGCATCACATCATTAAGATTTAGATGCGATTGATTTCGGAATGATTTGTAAAAGTAATTGATAAGAATAAGATCATAAATGAAGGTTGGAATAGGATCATCAAGGTAGGTTCGATTTTGATGAAAAGATTTGGCTTTAAATAAACAAGAGAAATATTCTTCATCGTTGGCGCAACAGCCTCATGGTGGGCCAAGGCCGTCTGCCTACCGGCAAATTTCGAGATAGGAGATGTTTTGTCAGGTTGCCAGCCCTACGCCCGATGCTCTTCCGTCATATTAGAGAGGTACCTATGATTTAAGGTGGATTCCGAACCACTACAAACATCCAGGGCACCGGCGGGACTCGAACCCGGAAACCTGTGGCACCGAACGCCAAAGATCTAGAAGAGAAATATCAAGAAATATAATAATCGAAAACATATTAATTGCTCAGTATTTGTTAAAATGAACTTTTTCAAAATTTGATTGAAATTTAAAGACTGCTTTTTCTATGTATTAAGATATTAAACTGTTATAAAGATGAAATTATTGCTTTCTTTAAAGTTTAGTTCAAACTGAGTTACATGTAAATTCGATGGAAATGATGTAATGTTTTATTTAATAATCTTATTTTATAATTAATTTTGTAAAAATAACATTGTTTGTAGTGCGTCTTTTTTTCCTTGTAAAATACCATTTTAAAATTAGAATTTTTTTATATATATTTTGTAATTTCTGCATTACTCGTTTGATCTCACTGACGATATTCTTTTGTAAAAAATTGTTTAAAAGTGAAATTTAAATGGTACTTTCATCAATTAATTGATTGCATATTCTTTATTAGGAAAAGTGTTCATAGCATGAAAATAGTGTGTTAGTTATATTAAAGTGTTCATAGCACATTTCTAATCCACTTTATTAAGTGGATTAGAAATGTGCTATGAACTCTTTTTTTTTTTCAAAATCTCACTTCAAATGATAGTATCATAAATTTTTATCTGTATCTTGATAATTAAACTCTTCAAAAAATTAATATTTTCAAAATTTACTTGCGTATTCTAAGAAGTGACTTTTACACCATATTTGTTAAGATATCTAAATGTTAATGTGGATTTTTTCTCGGATTTTGAAATGAATTATGTTGTTAAAATTATAGTTTTTTCGTTTCAAATTACTTTTACTTTAAATCAATTTAAAATAATTCTTTTTGTTTTTCCATCGAAAATATTTCTAGTTTGAATCAATTACATGCAACTGGAATAAGTTTTTGTTTCAAAACTACAGAGTAGACAATTTTTAATTTTTTTTATTTCAAATACAATAAAATTTTTAACAAATTTATATGCACAATTTCTATGAATCGTATAATAATTTTTTTTTGTTCGGTCGGAATGAAATACAAAAAAAGAGAGTATTCTATTTTAAGCTAAATTATACAACTTGCTATATTTCAAAGCTTGCAAGCAAATATATCGGAATATGATTAAAAAAATATTAAAAATTTTTACTGCTTCAGTTGAGCGTGAAAATAGTACAAAACATTTTAGAAATGCTTAGTAAATACTCATTTATTCCAATATACAGTTAATTTTCGCGAAAATAGAAAGATTTTTTTCTTTAAAAAGAATTATACATTCCCTTTTCCTTTCCTGTTAAAAATGTTGACTGTTTCGTTCTTTTCTCAAAACAGCACATTAAATATTTAAAAATATATATTGTATTAAATTCATTGAATCTTAAGTGAAAAATGAAATTCATGAATCTTTTCTTACATATTTGATTATACTTTGAAAAATAGAACATTGAATAGCACTACTACCAAACTACTCAACCTTTGACAAAGAATCATTATTCATGTTGAACTTGACGAAATGAGCTAATTAAAGCCAATCGCATTTTCGCATTCAAAGATTGATGTGTGAATATGCAAAAGGGTGGAGTTCCTGTTTATCATGCTGTTATTCATCGAGTTGGGCGTGGTACATTAAGCCAATAATGAAAGTGTTCAAGATAATAATTGAATTATAATCGTTGTAATGCTTCCGGAGAGGAGTGGCTAATCATCGAACTTTTATAAATGGGCTGTTTTATTGATCTCGATATTCATTTGCCTTTTGGTGTGCATAGGCAGGTTTTAAAAATATCGGTTCGTTAGCCTGACTCAATAACGCTCGACTATTGTGCAACACGAATCAGAAATATTATTCGTTAATGATACTCTAGTTCCTATTTTCAGAAACAAAGGGACTTGATGGTAATTGTCACAACCTGTTTGAGCTTTTTGTATTTGCAGTCAGGCTGCCTTATGGGAGTTTTCTAGTTATCTGCCATGACACTGAAATTCAGTTCAGCTATACCTGAAAATTAGAACAGGAAGATAATGTCCTTCCAACAAGGTCTGTCGGAGCATACGTATGTAGCAGACTAGGTTTTAGCATATCATTGCACAACCACACACAAATGTAGTATAAAAAAGCTGTTTTAAGCCAATGAAAAATGTAGTAAGATTGTAATTAGGCCATAAATACATGTTTCAGTGCTTTAATTATACAAACTAGTGATAAAATTTCTTTTTTAAGACCACTTTTTTTCTTAATATATTATAAGGATCAAGCTATGCTATTAGGACTGTTCATTATATATTGAAATAAAATAAATAAGAAATGTTAAGATAAGAATATTTTCATATTATTAAGTAAAGACGTTTAAATGTTTTAAACATATGTTTCAGAAAAAACTAAATTTGGTTTTTTACTTACAGATAAATAAAGAAATAATATTTTTAAATTTTCATAAGATTCTATATCTTCTCAAAAGGTCAAGATCCCGGTTTTATATTTATATGATGCATTATTATTTTCTAAAGGATATATTTTAATTATCGGATCAAATTTTTAAAATTTAATTCAAAAAAGTAATACCAATGACAAGAATTTAAAAACTAAATTTAATTCTTATAATCAAAAAAACTTACACAGTTAAAATTGCATTAAATATTATAATAAAAGGTTTTTGATTATTTTTCATTACCGTATTTTCATTTTTAATAAAGTGCACTAATGAATACATGAAATTACAAATTAATTTTAGTCACTACTTAAAATGTTATTTTTATTACTTTATTTAATAAAAAAACTTAGTTAATAACGAGATAAAGTGATGTATAATGTTTTGATTTAATCAGAAGAAAACATAAAATTCAACTAAAAACGCTTAACTGCGCATATACAGTGAGCCACAAAATTGAGTATACACCTTAAAACTTTTAGATAAATTACAAATTAAATATTGATTTAAATAATAAATTTTTTTTATCATAGAAACCTTGCTTTACCATCCTATAATAACGATTCTATAGTTAACTTTTTATTACAAAAAGTTAAGCGATTCGAAAAAAGATCCATGCCACAAAATTGAGTATACACTTATATTTGTAAATTATGCCATTTTTTTAGTTTCAATTTTCTTTAAAGAGTTTCAGGAGTAGCTTTTATAAAGCTATTGCACTTCAACGAAATAATATTTCTTCTCATTAAAAATCGTAAAATGCGCTCTCGTAGAGAAACTACTGAATCAGAGCGTTTATTGGTTGTAAAATGGTCGAAAGAGGACAAATCTCTTCGAGAAATCGCTTTTGATTGGTGTAACTCATGGTTGTGTCCAATATACTAAAAGTATAAAAAAACTGGATAATATTCCTGGAAGAGGACGTAAAGAAATACTTACTAAAAGAAATCATTCACTCAGTAAAGAAAGATCCGAGGGTGAGTAAACTAGCTAATGTCCTCTAAAAAAAAGATCTCAGTTGCAACAATTCACGTTCAAATATGGGTTTCATGGCCGTAAATATTATAATGAATAGACAAAAGAGAGTTATTTTCGAAAGAACATCGTTTTAAAGCCTATTTCTTTCTGGAACACTGTAATATTTTCTGATGAAAGTGAGTTTAATCTTTACGGAAGCGGTGGACGATTTAAAATATGGAGAGAAGCTAAAGCACTGGCACCTAAAAACACCATTAAGACAGTCAAGTTCGGATTCTGTCCTCGTTTGGGGTTGCAAATTGAAGAGCTTTTTTTATTGATGGTATTAAGGACAAACATGTATATTTGGGGATTTTAAATGATAACTTAAAAAAGTGCCAGTAAGTTGGGGCTTGGGTCAAGCTTCATATTCCAGCAGGACAACGACCCGAAGCATTTGTGCAGTTATACTTGCTGTACCATTGCAAGAAAAACACTTCTCCAGACCTAAACATCATATATCGCAATTAGATAAAGCACGAAATCACAAGATTTATAATGGGCTTTTTGAAACCACTTTAATTAGGTTATATTAATTTGTACGTTAAAAAGGAAATTAAAATGTATACTTATTTTTGTGGTGTTGTTTTTCCTCTCGTCTCAGATCTTTTATTTTTTTCAAAAAATAAATAAACGTAAAATTTTTTAAGTATAGTACGGTAAAGCATATACTAAAGTATAGAAGGTAAAAATTCAATCATCTTAAAGCAATATTTAATTTGTAATTGGTCTCTAACTTTCTAAGGTGTATACTCAATTTTGGCCCAAATGCAAAAAATTATATAAAATTTCGTTCCATTCGATTCCACTCTTTTGTTCCAAACCAATTGTCTCCCCAATCATTTAAATCTATGGTTTGAATTTAGTTGATTTCGACATCACTCACTATAGTTCTTTTGAATTTTTCAAGTTTTTTTACAATTCTTAATATGGTAATGTAAATGAGTTGCACAAAACTTAGTTGCCTCTAAAGGATATTTTTTGTTGTTTGGACTTATAGCTGCATTCAGAATCTCCCTAATATTTCTAAAAATAGTATAAACTGTTATTTATATTTTATTCTGTAGAATTCATGGCATCTAAGAATTTTTAAAAAAAAAATTCTTAAAATATTTAACGAAAAACTTAAAAACACTTCAACCAAATAAAAGATACAATTAGGAGGAAATTTAATTATATAAGTGTAAAAAGTACATCGAAATTTTAACTATCAACAACTATCCATTAAATTTCTAATTAAATCACCCGTTAACCTTCAAGGCCATTTACAAATGCATTAGCAGCAACTTGACGTCATAATGAAGAACGATAATAATGATCACAATTTTTGATCGAAAAAAAAAACCTTTCATCATAATAGCCCTTTAGCCTTTATCACAGCAAACATCATATTTGTTTCTTTCCTTGGCATTTGCAATTGAAAACTTTTGACATTTGCAAAGAAAAAAAAAAGTAAAAAACGAGTGCAATCTTTGTTGCCTGGAGCAGTTCGACAATCCTTCGATTTGAACTCAGCACGCTTCGACAACCAATTCGAAGGTCGTATTGAAGCAATGATGAGGAATTTCAGCCTTCGTTTTATTAATATTGTTTATTGAATTATGTATGGAACTCATTTTTCACAATAATAGTGCGTGATCTGGTCATGAACATTGTGCACCAATTCCAATGTTATAGATTTGAAAATCTCAACAATACACGCAGAGTAAATTTTTGTTACCTGAAAAATATAGCACAAAAATATTCAATACTGTACTTCCTTCCAACAATCTTGCTCAATTTGTACTTTCATATTTGTGAATGTAAGTACTAATTCTAAGTATGTCATACCAGTGTGATGGTGGACATTGAAAATATGTATTTAAGAAGTACATTTATACAGTACAACATATGTTATTGAAGTACTGTTCACAATTCACAGGCAAATTATCTATATAAATACACACAAAAATACACCAATTTTAATTTAATTGTCTCTCAAAGCTGGTTTTTTTTATGTGTTTCTTGTTTCAGAAAATTTCATTTACAAAATAAAAAGTCTTTAATTAAACCTTTGAAAGATACTCATGCCCTTAATCTAAATGTCAAATTACATTATTTAAAATTATAAAATGCCTATTCATGGGCCAAAGCAATCAAAAACTGATACTTTCTAAGTGGAAACACGTATATTTTATTTTTAAGCCATAAGTAAGTAAATTTAAGTATAAGTATTAATAAGTAAATAAGTAAGTAAAAGCTTAAGCCGTTAGTTCAAGGGCTCTTCAGTACTTTTTTTGACCATGTCCTTATACCGAGAAAGGGTATTACAATTATTTAAATGTTCAAAAGTTATAGCCCGACTAGAGTCGCACAAAACACAGTTTGGGGAATCCACCACTCCAATGCTATAGATGTGGTCTGGTAAACAGTCATGATCAATCAAACTTCTAAATAGAGCCACTGCAGTCTTTCTTGGAAAACTTGGAATAATTCTCTCTTCCAAAATTCTCCATCTCTTATCTATAGTATAGACTGGAATCATAGTATAACTGGAATCCATTGGTAAGAAATTATATGTACCAGCGTTTTAAGCAAAGGCCTACAGCCCGAGATTCTTTGGGAAGTATTTTAATTGTTCAAAATGGTTTGAAGTGCACTCTTTTGAGTCAGACAATATGACTACTTTTATAAAGGAGTAGCTACAAATAGACGTTGAATAGTCACAGCAGTAGCTTCTATTTTGCCATCAAAGGCAATAGTAAGAGGGACCACAGGTAAACTAAAAAGGTCACTATTGTTAACTATTTTTTAAAGTAAATGGCGATAGATGGCGCCACCCGCATAGAAATGTAATGAGGTGTGGCCCTACGGGGACTCGTAGGTAAGAACAGGGATGGATGTAAGCAGCGAAGGTTGGTGATGGCAAGCGATGACTCCAAAACGTATTTAAAATGTTACTAAATATATGTATTCTATTTTAAATCAATTGAGAGTCGTTTTATTTAAAGATAACGAATCTCAGTAATCTCCATTGTAATAGATCTTAATTGTGAATCGCTCATTTCGCTTTTAATGACTCCTTGTACAAGATTGACAAGATTAAGACCATAAAAATTAAAAAGTCCAAAGGATAAGAAGGAGGAGGTAAAATTAGATAATCTTGGTTCAATTCCACAGCATCAGATTCTCTTTGAGCAGCCTGGATAAACCAATTGTAATTTTAAGATTTCTGGACATATTCTCCCCATAAACTCCCATAAATAACCATCAAAAACGTCTTGTTTTAATATCAAATTAATAAAAAATTAAATTTTTTTTTTTAGTGTTTTGGCATTTTCTTGTTTAAAATTCATGCAGTTTAAGAAAGTTTTTATCTCTAGTGGATTAAGTGATTTGTATTGAACTAAAAATTACTCAATGAATAATGTTAAAAATGAAAAATAAAAATTATATTTCAGTAATAAAATAGGAAATTATGAAACAGTAAAAATAATAATTAAAAAGGATATTATCATATTTTTACTACAATAATGACAAAATAATGTAAAAAAGTTGCAAAAATGAATTATCAGTATTCATTAATTGAAAATTAAAGTATAAAGATTCAATGGAAATTGAAGTATTAAAGCATTTAATAAAAACAATTATTCTGATTTATTAAAAATATGATTAAATGAGCAATCTCATTTTGCTATAAATATATGACTAATTTAATGTTAATGCAACAAATAAATTCATGCAAGTTAGAAACTTATTAAATTTATTATATAAACATAATGTAGTGACAGTTTAGATGAAATTTTGGAATTTGAGGTAAACAAGCAATTAAAAAAGATTAATTATTCAAAAATTTGATTTAATTACTGAGCCTCATTGTTACCCAAGCGAAATTTGAAAATTAGATTTTAATATAGTGAATTAGAACGATGTCAACTTCCAATTTATTAATAAGAAAAATAAATACTTAAATAATAATAAGATGATTTGCTTCAGATATTAATGGTACAAGTTTAGTAATTGTCAAACATTCAGAAATGAAACACAAGGGAATTCAGTAGATTATAACAGTAACTGAAAAATAGTGAATAAATATATGCAATTAATTTATGTATTAACTTTAATGTAACTTTTGTACTTCACTTTATCATTGCTATTGCAGAAAGTTGATTTATGCATGAAAACATTAAAAAATATTTAAATAATTATAACCGAAAGATTTATTTTTATGTGCATGTAAATATAGTGACAGTATAAATGAAATTTCAGAAATTTGAGGTTTACGAGCAATTAAAAAGGATGAATTTTTCAAGCATTTGATTTAACTACTGCACTCATTATTTGACTAATTATTATTAACTACTGAACAAATATTTATCAAAAACGATAACAGTGTACTTTTATTAATAATGACTTGATTGCTTCTAATACTAATGATACAACTACTTTAGATAATGTGGAACTTTTTAAAAGTGGTAGTGAAACACAAGAATATTAACACAAGGATTATAACATTAATCGAAAAATGACATGTAATAATGTGCAATTAATTTATGTTTTAATTTTAACTTAATTTTTGTGCTCAACTTTATCATTGCTCTTGCAGAAGTTTGATTTATACATAAAAACAATTCAAATAATTTCATTGAAAGTATTATTATCAATATGTAAATTATTAAATGCACTCTGTAAATATTATCAGTATAACTTGTTTTTTAAGTTAAATTTCAGGAACCGCAAAAAAAAAAAATCCCTTTCTTAAATTAAAATGCAATTTTATTATGTTTAAAAATTTGAGTTATATTAATTCTGTTTAGTACTTAACACATTATTATTTCTGATGAACAAAAATATTTTCTATTTTTTGGATTTATAGATTAAAAATTTGTTTTTCTTATAATAGTTTTGCTAATAATTTTATTTTTAATACCTATTAAAATTGATGAAATTTATTTTAATGGGATTTTAATCTGTAAAAAAATATTCAAATGAATAAAATAAATTTGTATAAAGATAATAACACATTTTTTAATTAGGTGCATAAAATAAATTAACCATATTTATAATTTAAGAATTTTTTTGTGGCGGTTGTATAAATTGACTTTAATTCAGTCAATTATAGTATTAAAAGCTAGTTTACTTGGTGAACAATTGTGTGCTTTCTCTGATATGACCCTTAAAAGTCATACGGAAAGTAATTATCACTCTTTAGCTATCAGAGAACGTGGTATGTTGCTGACGAAGTCATAGACTACTAATAATAATATTACCTTAAAAATCTTCAAACTAAGTATAATTACTTAACTTGATTTTACCATTTTCATTTTTATGTATAACAAAGTTAAATTAACAAAGTATACCAACGCCAAAAATTGAATATTAAACTTGGGAATGAATATAAATTTACTGTATTGCTGTTTAAATTATCGATAACTAACATTCAATTCTAAAAATTACTTAGAAATAATATCATTACCAGACGCTATTCATTTGCTTGCATAAGTAGCTAATGTTAATGCAATATTTGGTGGCGTGGTAAACAAATGAAAATATTTACATCGAAAAGAAACAAAGCCAAATACCCCACCCCTTCGCAGAAAAAATTAAATGTAGTTGAAAAATAAAAGGATAATTCTGCGGATAAAAATAATTATGGGAAGATAAAAATAAATCGAAAGTGATTTCTGAAGAAAGGAATTTTTTCCTTCCTCCGGGCCAAAGGTGTTGTGAATCACATTAGGGCTGCAATAATTGGTGGCGAAAAATTGCAAAGGAAAGACAGTAAATAAATGCCAAATCGTTTCTGCTTCCGGAGAAATAGTTTGGTTATTGTTTTGTGTGGTTTGCGGCCATAATCCAGGTCACTGTCAAATAGTTTAAGATTTCATAAACTTTCATCAGTCTAAAAATTTGAATTTCAAAAAAAAAAAAAAAAAAAAAAAAAATGCAATAAATGTTTTGAGAAATAATACAAGTATTATTGATTAACTAAAATTTTTTGAATTAAAAAGTTGAATTTATTGCGATCCCTTTTTTTTCATCAAGTGAAATTTTCTTTTGGTGCCATAAGATCTGAATAATGAAATGAAATTAAGGCAATCGACAAAAACATTTCAAAATGATTAGAAATTTTTTTATACCTTTTCTCTATTTAGAAACAATTAATTTGTAATAAAATCTTTCAAATGAATTAAATCGTAAAAGAATATGAGATTTGAGTAACCTATATCTGAAAAATATCTGAACTATTAAATAAATATGAAGATTAGAAAGAATTTTGCAAAAGTAAAAAATAATAAAATACATAAAATTAGAAATAATTTTAGAAACTTCCTAAGAAAACAAAGAAACTTCTAAAGTTTCTTTGTTTTCTTAGGAAGTTTCTAAATTAAGGAGATGACAATTGCACTTTTTTTAATTTAGAAATTGCCTTATATAATATAAAGGAATAAAGAATTTAATTTTTTACTATTGCAAAATTCTATCAAATTTTATTTTCATTTAACAATATATATTAAATATTATCGTTGTTTATTTTAACAAATTCTATATTATTTAATTCATAATTAATTGAAACCGTAAAATAATTTTTTTGGCTGTTTTATTATATTAGTATTAAACAATTTTTCTAAAAAAAAAAATTTTGAGGAACATACTATGATTTCTAATTACGATATTCAAATGTGTGTTTAGGTTCCTACATAGACTGTGGTATATTAATACTTTTATTATTATACTGGGATTTTTAATATTAATTTAAAAACAACTATTTTTTGGTTATTTTATTATATTAGTATTAAACAATTTTTCTAAAATTGTGTAAAATTAAATTAATTTAAAATAATTATTTATTGTAGTATTAAACAATTTAAAAAAAAAAAAAAATTGAGGATGATACTATGATTTCTAATTACGAATTCAATTGTGTGTTGAAATTTCTACATAGACTATGGTATATTAGCACTTTTAATACTATACCGCAAATTTTACTACTATACTACAGATTTTTATATAAAGAATGCTAAATTTAATCACAACATAGATAATATTCGATTAATAGTCACCACAAATTTTCACGTAGACTTAATTTCTGCATTTAATTATCCAGGAGGAATTTTTATAAGTGAAGAAAAATTATTAATTTATTTATTATTTATTTTTATATGCCAACAGGAGCTCAGCAAGGCATGAAAAATCCCAAGTAAATCTTCAGTGAGGAATAATTAATAAAAACATTTAATATATATATAGTTCATATCTTTTTTATATTTTTCTAAAGTGTATTGAATTCGTTTTACACAAATTTTATCATGAAATCTTTCATAATAACCGAATTCCGTTTTTAGGATAATGGCATGCACAATGTAATATTTATATAGTAATATTATTATATAATATAAAATGTTATTACTATGATTTTGCAATAATTGGTTCTCCAACATATTAAAATAATAATTTAAAAACAAATAAATTCAACTACATCTCAACGAACACATGTGCAAATCAAGTGTTATTGATGTATGTTAATTGTAATAATTTTAAAAGTGGAAATGTTATAATTGCAATTTTAAACTTCATTTAATTAAAAAAATTAAAATTGAAATTTTTGTGATATCAATCCAATGAATATAAATAACAGTACTGGTTTTAGCAACTTTAAAACACTAATTTTTTCAAATGCAAAAATTATTTTTGAATTAAAAGAATTTTTAAAATAGACAGTTTAATGTGCAGTAAATTTCATAAAATTAATACTATTATTTAATATTTTTTAACTATTTAATCTGAACGTAATTTTAGGTAAGAATAACAGAATAGAGGCATATATATATGTATAGATATTTATGCATTGATATGCATTTCTTTCTTCCTTCTTATTCCATTATTCTCATCCATATATGAGAATAATGGATGGAGGGGATATATATATATATATATATATATATACATGCATGTACATAAAAATACTTTGTATATGTTACTTCATGGATAAATAGTCCCCATGCATAATATGTAAAAAAAAAAAAAAAAAAAACAAAACGAAGTGGGAGCCAGCATCAAACGATATAAACATCCTCTTCTGCATGGTCATGATCTGGCTGGAAGGAGAAAGAAATGTAACCAGGGCTGAGTGCGTTTGAGTTTCGAATCAAAGAGTTGAGTTTTTTTGCAGTCCACTGAGAGTATACGTGCTTTTATTTTAGACTATTACAGGTATAAATTTGTAACGTACACTTTAAATTATATATATATATACAAAGCCATACGTAAATATTCATGTGCTTCATAAAAACATAAATTGTATTCTATCAGTTTTAATAATTATAAAATAATATTATAAAAAATATATTTTATATTATTTATTAATATTTATAATTATTATTTTAGAATAGAATGAAAGGAAGAAGATAATAGGGATAGCTGTAGATGATGGACCACAAACAGTAAATATAAAATATCTAAATTTTTTTATTTTACACAAATAACATGTAGAAATTGCAAATAATTATTGAAAAGGTTTTTAATAAAATTGTATTTTTGTGCATGACCCATAGAAGTGTACTTTGTACAATTTTTTTTAAATTTTAAAATTTTATGCATGAATACATGCATACATTTTACACAGTGTAAATAATAGTATGTGAGTCGATGTGAATAACATTATAAATTTCGCACATAAATTTTTATAATTTCGAAGAAAATTTGTATTGTGTTTATTTTTTCAACCCTTCTAATTTTAAATTATTTGCCTGCTGATCTTCAGCATTTAAAGTTAGAGAACCAAAAAAATTAAAGCAAACTATTTTCTGGGTGATAATCTGCCAATTCTAGTCAACCGCTAAAACGATAGACGCCAACAGGTGCTGTAACGGGGTTAGGGATGGCAAAAAGAGAAAAAACTCATCAGAGATGGCCTTGCCTCAGGGACCGACCAGACGATTAAGCCATAGTGAGAAGATTCAGATCACATCCTACCCCACCCCTTGACTCACGTGACATCATCGCTTCTTCATCAGTATAAAAGGATGTGGGGATCTCCAAAGATGACACTCACTTTCAGAGGAAACAACAAACAATGTTGAAGCAGGTAAGGTGGTTCTCTCTCCTACCTTATACAATTCTCTCAATATTTTCTATACAATGTCTATTCCTGACTTAGAAATATTTCAGTTTATTTGAATCGTATAACGTTTATACCACTTATTTTTTTCTAATTTCATTTCATGATCTTTTGAAAAAGAATCACATTTTACAATTAACTTACACATTAAATATTGTAGAAATTTTATAATATTTTATCTTTAAAATATTTCTAAACTTCTGAGAGATAATTGAATTTTTATTTTTGTGCAACTTTCTAACTTTATTTTAAACCCTTATTTATAAAATAAATTATGTTTACAATTTTTATATTCTTTAACTATTAGTTTATATTCTTTAACTATTAAAGTCAATAATTTTTTAAAAATTGGTATTGTAATTTTTAGCGTTGTTTCTTTTATTTACTTCCTTTTTTGAATTATTTAATCCAAATATAATATAATTTTTTATTTTGATAATTTTGAAAACATTTTATTTTTTTCTTAATAATATTAAAAATTGAAAATATTTTAGTTACTATATATAATATTTTAGTTTAATATTTTCCTAATAAATACTGTAGAATCACCACTAATAATGTGTCATGCATTTCTTTGTAACTAAAGTGATGTTTTGTTCATAAATTGTTTATTTTTTTAATTAAAACAAAATTGTGGCTAACTTTTTCTATCTACTATATATTATACGTCTTTAGAGTTAATGGATTAATTTCCTGGAATTAAGGTTTATTAATAAACTTACTTTACTGAAAATTTAAAATTTAATAATAAAATCTGTTTATAAGATGATTGTATAGTATGGATCACATTTTGATAATTTCTTACTTCTTTCAACTTTGTAAAAATTGATTCATAAATGTTTAGTCAAATATACATTATAAACTCACTAAGATGCATGTAAATGTGACTCTTCATGGGGTACTCATAACCTCATAAATCGTGCTCATTACCTTTATAAACTTCACACAAGGGAGATCAAACGAAAACTTCTAATATAAAAACATGACTGTGGCTAATTTGTTCTAACTACTATATATTATACACCTTTAGAATTAATGGATTAATTTCTGGAATTAAAAGGTTTATTAATAAACTTATTTTATTGAAAATTTGAATATTAATACAAAACTCATTTTCTTTATAGATATCAATTCTGTTGGCGTTGGCTGTGATAGCATTGGCCCATTCAGATGGAAAGGCTTTCTATTCAGCCAAGAATATACATCAAAAAGTAATATATTTTATACTAATTTTCATAAACTTTCGTTTGATTAATTGAAAAATTAAATTATTCTTTGTAACTTCTGCCTATCTGCACAAATTTTTACTATAAAGAAAAGATATCTCTAGATAGAACTTCTTCCAATCTTTAAATTATCAAGGATTATGTTTGTTTCAAAACTATTTATTCATATGAACGAGCTCAATATAAATCTCCTTAATTAGGTTATAATCCTTAGTTAAGTTATAGTACTACAAAAATATTCTTAGAGATCTTTAAATTTGTAAAGAATTATCACGCATATTATAATCTATTTGATTAATTTTCTAATCTGTAACTAATATACTCAACATATTGTCAGGTTAATATAGTAAAAGTGTCTTTCCTTTTATAATTCTCTATTTCAATGTTTCTTTTTATATGCTCTTTTAACATACGTTTAATTAAAACGTATATATTACATTTGCAATAAATCATATTAATGATTTAATATGATTTATATCATCTTAACGTTATATCTTAATTATAGCTCAATCTGTAAAATCAATAATTTTCTGAAAGTGATTCATATTGTTAAAATTAACTTACTTTCATGCTGTAAAAGTTTTCACTCATAAGTATTCAACAAAATCTTGAATGTTTGATATATCTATCTTTAAAAATTAGTAAGCTAGCAAGTGTACAATACAAATTGATCAAATCTTTTCAGATGCATAAAGGCACGATAAAATTAACAAGAATGGATATTTAATGCAAAAAACATTCATGTTTTAGCAATATTTTAAATTATTATAACATATTTATCGTATTTCTTTTATCATTCAATTAGCAACAACATCAATATGGCAGCTTAACATCTTACCACTTACCGCTTAAAGTTGGCGCTGCCCCCCAAATCGAAGATGTCCCTGAACCACAAGTAGCACCTTCTCCTTACTCCTTCGGATACGAAGCCGAAGGCAGTGTCCGACAAGAGTCAAGTGATGGGTCAGGTAGAGTGACTGGTAGCTACACAGAGTGACCAATGAGGATGGCTCTGTCAGGTGGTCAAGTACGTCGCTGATGAACAAGGATTCAGAGCCAACATAGACACCAATGAAGCTGGTACCAAGAGTTCAAATCCCTCAAACGTAGCTGTCAAGTCTGCCTTTGTTGAGCCTCCAGCACCTGCTCATCCTATTCCACAGACATACTCCGTTCTTGTGCAACAAGCCCTCAGAAATATACCACCTCTGTGCAACAATCTGCTCAAGAAATACGCCACCTCTGTCCAACATACTCCTCAGACATACGTCGCCCCCGTGCAACCAGCTCCTCACCAATATGCTTCCTCAAAAACTACTTCTTACAGTGCATCCCTATACAAAGGTGATTCTCAACCAGAAGCTGCACCCTCTCCTTACTCCTTCGGATACGAAGCCGAAGGCAGTGTCCGACAAGAATCAAGTGATGGATCAGGCAAAGTGACCGGTAGCTACACAGTGACCAATGAGGATGGCTCTGTCAGAGTGGTCAAGTACGTCGCTGATGAACAAGGATTCAGAGCCAATATCGACACCAATGAAGCTGGTACCAAGAGTTCGAATCCGTCAAACGTAGCTCTAAAGTCTGCTTTTGTTGAGCCTCCAGCACCTGCTCATCCTATTCCACAGACATATGGCGTTCTTCTGAAACAAACCCCTCAGAAATACGCCACCTCTGTGCAACACTTTGCACCGCCACCTCTCTGTGCAATACGCCACCTCTGTTCAACAAGCCGCTCAGAAATACGCCACCTCTGTGCAACCAGCTCCCCAGATATACATCGCCCCAGTGCAACCAGCTCCTCAGATATACATCGCCCCAGTGCAACCAGCTCCTCAACAATATATTTCCTCAAAATCCGCTTCTTACAGTGCATCCCTATACAAAGGTGACTCGCAACCACAAGTCGCACCCCTCTCCTTACTCCTTTGGATACGAGGCCGAAGGCAGTGTCCGACAAGAATCAAGTGACGGGTCAGGCAAAGTGACTGGAAGATACACAGTGACCAATGAGGACGGGTCTGTCAGGGTGGTCAAGTACGTTGCTGACGAACAAGGATTCAGAGCCGACATCGACACCAATGAAGCTGGTACCAAGAGTTCAAATCCTTCAAACGTAGCTCTAAAGTCTGCTTTTGTTGAGCCTCCAGCACCCGTGCAACCAGCTCATCAGATATACGTCGCCCCTGTGCAACTAGCTCATCAAAAATATGCTTCCTCGCAAGCTGCTTCTTACGGTGGACAGTATAAACAGGCAAGTGACATTAATGATCTTTTATATAAACTCTTTTGAGTATTAATTATTATAAATTTGTAACGAAATGTAATTTCTAATTTTGCGATGTTATCATTAAGTATAATTTTGGAATTCTGTTAAGTTTATATGAAACAAATTTAAATAATTTACATGATAAAATTAGTTGTATAAAGTGTTGATTTTGTGGTATTCAAAGATATATTGTCGAATGTATTATATTTGGACATATTCAAAATGCATTTTTGCTGTGTAATAATCCGAAAATCGACATATTAAAAAAAAAAAGCGGATTAAAAGATTTTAGAGGATCAAAAGTTTCTTTTAGCAGATCATGCCAATAAATACAAAAAGTGTAACTGTAACTGTAAAAAATTGTATATTTATTAATATGTTTTCGAATATGAAATATCTTGCCTTTTGACATTTTGGTCATGGACCTTATGTTGGACCGTTTTTATAACAATAGCTCTACTTAGATTAAACACTATGCCACTTCAATTTATTCTGAAAAACCACGCAATGGCAATCATTGGATTAAATTCCTTAGCTCCCACTCAAACACAATGTTCACCGCCCAGAAATAAGGATAATTCAGAATCACACAGAAATTGAGCTCTAAAATAAAAAATACACCTGTAGAATTATCACACACATCTTGAAGAAGAATATGCAAATTAAAGTAAACCCCAGATGGCGCGGATAGTACGTCACAATGACGACAGTGTAAGAGAGGGGTATACAAGGAATGGTGGCAAAAGAAGTAAAATTGTTCACAAGCGCTTTAAAAGCCTTTCAGTGCAATAACAGCATAGTTATGGCACAAAGGAAGCATTTGGATGATTTTTTTTTTTTTTGCGTTGTAGAATTATCGGACGACTGGAATGTGGACGTACCCGGCTGGAAGTATCCGAGGAACTTGGAATCGCCCTGAGTGTCATCTCCAGGCTTTGGCAACGATTCCAAGATGATGGTAATGTGAGTAGATGTTACAGCACAGGTCGACCTCGAGTTATAACGCCGAATGAGGTCCGGTATTTAGCAGTTACTGCCAAAAAGAAACATACGGAGCACAGCATAAGACCTGTCTCGTCAGCTCTCTTCAGCTACCGGTACAACAGTTTCAAGGCAGACCGTGTACAGACGCTTAGGGCACATTGGTCTATATGCTCGTAGACCTGTCAGATGTGTTCCACTTACCGCAACTCACTGTCGCCTGCGATTAACCTGGAGTAGAGAGCATGCATTGTGGACACCGCAACAGTGGTCTTGTGTGATGTTTTCCGACGAGTCCAGGTTTAGTTTGCAGTCTGATTCTCGCCGGACTTTCATATGGAGAGCGCCAGGTGCCCGTTACCACCAAGAGAACACCATTCAACGACACCGTTACGGTGGTGCAGGATGGCTCATTTGGGGAGGAATTATTCTTGGTTCTAGAACTGACCTGCATGTTCAGAGTGTAATGATGACAGGCCACATCTTTCGGGATGTCATTCTGGAACAACATGTACGTTTGTTTTGGGCCGCCATGTGTGCTGAATTTCTGTTTATGGATGACAACGCTCCGTCCTCACCGTGCAAACATTGTAGAAGACGAATGCCTTCAATTGGAGGATATCACCCGTATGGATTGGCCAGCATACTCACCGGACTTGAATCCAATAGAGCATGTGTGGAATATGCTTGGCCGACGAATTGCACCCGTCAACCAACTCCCACCTGTCAACCGGAACTTCGGAAGGCATTGCTCGATGAGTGGTGTAATATTCCCCAAGATCAGATTGATAATTTGATACTCAGCATGCCTAGGCGTTGTAAGGCCTGTATTGCATCGTCCGGGAGACATACTCCATATTAACCATCATATAACCATGTTATACTGTTTTTTGTAAATAGGTTCTTTTTTAAATTTGCTCCAGGGAGTAAAAATCGCAATTTTTATTAATTATGTCAAACATTTAGCATCTTTTTTGCTCTTTACCTTTTGTTTAATAAATAGACTTTACAAATAAGTCAAATTTGTTTTGCTTCTGTCTCTTTCTTTGCCTGAACTTCATTATCCTTAATTTATGGACATGAGGGTATATCGGATATTTTTGAGTTGACACAATTATTATCACAAGATTTGCTCATACGTTCCCAAACGATCTTCCAGTCATCAGAAAACAAAAATGATATCCCCAAATTAACCAATCGCTATCGCACTTTATCGTTAAAATACAATTCAGCTGACCATTGTGTTTCGTAATCTTCCTAGAAATGTATGCAATCAATTTGGAAGCAACCAATGGGCTTATGCCCAGCTTTACTCCCTAACCCTTGTCCCTGTGACTTCCAGTTTTGCTAAGACCACTTTTTTCCAAAAACAAACACAAGTGATAAAAATGCTCGCTAGTTGTAAAAGCATATGGGATATTTGAATGGAAAAGAAAAAAATGTTTTACTGCGGAAACGGAGTATCTGCACAGAAAATAAGGTGTGCAATATATACTCTTTCGATACGTTGGTTGTTGAAATGTTAAATAATTTTTATTGGGGCAAAACTTTTTTTTAAAAGAAAACAAAATTAACGAAGTATGCTAGTAATTATTGTTTTAAGATAAGTTAAAGCCACAACCAATCCAGGTATGATATTCCAAATGTTTTCAGTGATACTTTTCAAACTTTCTAAGTTAACTAGTAATATAAAAAAAATAACACAAAACTATTTTTAAGTCAATTCCTACTTTTTTTCACTTTCTACAATATTGTAGTGTCCTTTATAACTAATTTTCATTCATTTTTTTAAGTTTATATGACGCTATCTATTTGTAGATATATGCAACTTAAATAACTAAAATTAATTAATTAAATTTAATTACTGAATTAATATCTGAAAAAACCATATTAACATCCAGTGTCATCCACTACAAGTTAAAAAATGTATTTGAACTTGAATGGAGGAATTAAAAGTATTTTATGAACGATTGAAAATTTAAACAAGATATATATATAGGAGAGTGTGAGAGCTAATAGAAGAATTGAATAAGAAATGCTATTTCCATTATTCTATCCAACACAATGCCATTTATTGCATCTGTTATTCAATGGATGGATCACGAAACACTATTCACATTCCTGCCACCTATTTGACCTTCTCTCTTTTTTCTCAAATACAGGACCTACCCTCCCCTATGTTTTCAGCTACAATGCCAAGTTAGAGGACGGAAGCAGCTCAAGAAAGGAATCTGCTGATGCTTCTGGAAAAGTTGTTGGATCCTACAACTTGGCCACTGCTGATGGTCGACAGAGAACCCTCCATTACACAGCAGATCACGAAGGATTCCGTGCTTCAGTGGATACACCAATGAGTTTGGAACCAAGAGTGATTCGCCAGCTAATATCCAGTTTAATTCCAATGCTCCCAACGAAGCACCAATACCTTTATTCTACGGTGTTAAAGCACAGTTTAGTCAGAAGGGAACCCCATTTGCTCACTCTGTTAAGCAAAGTCGTCCATGCTGGTAGTCAAGTTAAGTCTGCCATCCAGTCCCAGACTTCTTATCAAGGACAGGTGAGGACGCTTAGATATTTCACAAAAATGATTATATAGAAGAACTTCATTATAATCATGCTTTTTCCTGTAAATAGAGAACAACTTAAAAATAGTCCATTAATTTTTTAATGCAGAATATAATGATGTAAATTATACTTATAGATTGTATATATTTGTAAATTGTATTTACGGATTCTACATATTTGTAAATTATATGTACAAATTGTGCATTGTAATTAGACATAATCAAGAGGAAAAATCATTAAATTTCTGTAGCCTAAAACATATTGATTTAATAATAGAAAATTCATTATACATATGTAGTTCTGAATTTAAATAAACAAATTCGTTATCAATAATTCAAATAAGTTCATTTAAACTTCAAACAATAGATATAATGATTCAAACTTACAGTATAAGAATCCCATTTATATTTAATTTAGGGGTGTGGTTACTTGATAAAAGTTTTCCCGAGTTTTCTTAAGTATTATATAAATTATAAGGAAATATCTGTAATTTGAATATACATATATGAAAGATACCCGTAAATAAAAGGGCAGTCTTTAGAATTTCTACCCCTTCCCCTTAGAAAACAACAATAACAAAATAATAGATTCAGCAAATAATCAAATCCATTGAACCAATTCTGATTAAGATTTAAGAAAAAGTTATTACATAATTTACAGACATATTATCAACATAAAAATGCTTTATCTTTGTTTAAAAACATATTTGTATTATTAACCAAACTAATAAATTTATTTCATCTACAGACTGCCACCCAGTACAACAATGATGACGCAGTTGAGCAATACGCTCCTTTCGCCTTCAATTACGTTGCTGTATTAGAAAACGGAACCAGTTCCAGAAGTGAATCCGCTGATGCATCAGGGAAAAGTGATCGGCTCTTATAGTTTGTCTGAAAAGGATGGCCGCAAAAGAACTGTTGAATATTCGGCTGGTCATGGAGGATTCAGAGCCACCGTCAACACAAACGAATTCGGAACCAAGAGTGATTCACCAGCTGACATCCAGTTCTATTCATCTGCTCCTCAAGTAGAACCACAGTCACCCAGTGTTAATGGCCGATATTATAAGACAGGAGCTGAACAAATTCTGACTGGATCCTCTGAAGTCAAATCCATTCTGGTGCATCTTCAGGACAGTATGGAGCATCAGCTGTACAGTATACATCATCTGGTTTAACTGGGCAGTACAAGGCATCTGGTTTGACTGGACAGCACAAGGCATCTGGTTCAACTGGCCAGTACAAGACATCTTTTGCAACCAAGCAGCAAGTGAGTATTACAAATTTTTATTTGTAAACGGGAATATCGGAATGAAAGTTAATGTTATTCTAAATATTGTGAAGAAGTTATGTTTCATTTAATTACAATCTTAAAGTTCATTTTTCAGTCGTAACTGTTAAATATCCATTTTTTCAAACATAACAATTCTAAAATTAAATTGTTACCATCAAATTTGAATTATTTGCATGGACAAAGTAAACCATTTGAAAAATAATATGAATCAAGTGGTAACGAAAGTACATTGAAATCTAAATAGCATGAAAACTGAGCCATGAAACGTTATGATTAAATTAAGATAATTTTTAGCACAATGCACCTGAAGTGCCATTGTTTAAAAAATTTTTAAATACATCCAAATAATTCAAAGGAATATTGAGTATGAATATTTAGTTCTTACTGGGGATCCTTAATATTTTTAAAGTGACTGCTAAATTCGTTTTGTATTAAATTCAGGTAAATGCCAATATACCATAACGTCGTTAAATATAGTTAATATTATATGCTTATAAATTTGACCAACTAGATGTACAACAACTATAGTTTATAGGATTGTAACAATTTGATATACGTTATAGTTGTGTTTATAAAAACTTCAAAAATAACTTTTCTTTTTTTTTTTTAATATTTTAATAATGCTAGATAAATAATAATTAAAGGAGAAGATTAAATTTTTTATTCAGTACAATTTATATTTTCCACCTGTACAGGAAGATGCCCTTCTGTATACTGTGCTTAAGATAGCTAAAAATCAATTAAAACTTTTACTGTCTCAATAAACAACAGGAATACTAAGACTGTAATGACTCATAATGTGTCACAAGAATTTCTCAAACACATTCATAATTTTATTACACTAATTTTGAAACAGTATTATTGCATATCATCATGTATTTATATCCTTTATAATTACAGATTGAACATCAGCAATACCAACCATCTCCCTACTCCTTCGGATACCAAGCAGAAGCCACTGGAGGTGGAAGTGCCAGAAGCGAATCCTCTTGATGCCAGCGGAAAAGTGACCGGCAGTTACACTGTCCAAAACGAAGATGGTTCCGTCAGGGTTGTAGAATACATCGCAGACGAAAATGGATTCAGAGCTAAAGTTAAGACCAACGAGGCTGGAACCAAGAGATGATCCTGCCAACGTCAGCATCAAATCTAACGCACCTGCACCCAGTGCTCCAGTCCAGCAACAATATTCAGGAAAGGCCAGCTTCCCTGTTATCATATTCACACCAAAATCCATCCATGCCTAGAGCCGGTTACCGATCTAAGAGCACTTAATTTGAATTGAGCAATGTTTTGATTAAACACTATATTAATGGACTCAATAGTAAGGAAATACAGTTTGTAAGGATGTTAGTCAAGGAATTTTTTTAAAACTAAAACATATATAAAGTAAAGGTGGTGGGATTTTAAGCAGTCTTTGTCAGTGGGGTTGTCGCATGATAATGCATGATTCTTGACTATTCACTTTCAAAATTATTTATTCGGGCTTTTTTGTTTGTAAATAATCAGAATTTTAAGCTTTTTAAATAGCTTGCTATAATTTGTTTGCATATATTTCATGTAAAGGAAAGTTTGGATAGCCAAGACAATAAATATATAAATATAAAAATATAAAATTAAGAAAAAATATTTTTAAAAAAGCGACGCATTTAATGTAGCTACTATTTCATGTTTGCAGTAGTAATTATTGTTGAAGTAGTTTTTAGTTTTTGTTATCCTCTTTATGATTGCAATGTAGTTCGATGAATAAAACTTTTGTAATTAATTTTTTCAATTTCATCATCATTGCAATGTAGTAGCTTTCCAATTGCTTCAGATATCACTGGTCTTTCTTGTTATTTCTCTGAGAGTTTATTCTGTATAAAGAATTGAAATATTTTATCTAATTTTTCTTTCTATTTAATTCTTCCTGTGTTATTTTTTTTTTTTTTTGGGGATATATCTTGTTTTCACTTTTTAGCTATTAATTTCTCTTTAATGGCAAACTTATTGATTTACGATTTTAAATTGAAAGTTTTTTTAAAAGAAGAAAAAAATTTTTTTTTTGTTGGAAAACTGAGTTATTACGAGGTTACTCCTACTTGAAAAATTTTGCTCCTTCTTTGGTTTACGTTAAGGAATATTTTTAGAAATGGAATGAAGTAATTAGTTGTGAGGAAATTGAAGGGTATTTAGAAGTTTTTTACTTATTCGTTAGGAATAAGGTTATTTAAATCTTTGCCCAATTCAAGTTACAGATGCTAATTTTCCAGAACGATTTACGATGTTTGAATATGATTTGTAAAAATATGTATGTTCATTTAAAAGAAATTCGAAAAAAAAAAAAGATTGTAAATATTTTCGGGAATCATGAGAAAATTTAAAGCATGAATCACGGTGAAGGTATTCATTTGCAAATGCAGGGAAAACACATCTTAATTAGGTATTTGTGTTCATATCCATCTTTTGCTTGAAAATAGTAAAATTTAAAATCTAAATCTTAGTTTTTTCATTAAAACACATTATATGTTTTATCAAATATTCAATATTACGGGAAAAAGCATATTTTGGTCATTAACTCCTGTCGATGAAATTTTCTTTTTCTATGGTTCGTTTATTTACTCTTGGTCCAAATACTAACAAATATGACTACAATTTTCAATAACTTAAAACTAATTATTCTAATAATAAATATTGTCACAAATAAGATCTTTGAAGACGATAGATTTAAGTAAAATTAAAATTATTGTTCTTTTTTTCACTTTTATTAATTCAATAATAGAATCTAACTCATTGTAGTGAATTATAAAAGTAAAAATAAATTTAGCTATTGAATTGTTAATTTTTTTCGTCTTTGAGATAATTATTTTACCTTATTAGACTGTGATATGTTAAAAAAAGATGATGTATTGCCTGTATTTTTCATTTTTGTTGTTATTTGATTTGTTTATGTCTTTTTACTTTTATAATAAAAGCATGTTTTCAAGTTTATATTGGTACTCTTTATTTTTGCGTTTCATTTAATTTCAAAAGGTGTAACTATTGATAAAACATTAATAAAATATAAATTTTAATTAATTTATTTTTTTGAAAATCATCATTCAAAAAAATTATTTTAGCTAAATAATTTCTTCAAAAATAATTAATTTTCTAATAATAATTAATTTTCTTATCAAATGCAAAAAGGAAAAAAGTTGACAAAAAATTAAAATTAACAAAATTTAATATTGTTTCTTAAATCTGGGAAAATCCAGGATTAAAAAAAAAAAAAAAAATTATGTAATCTGTAAAAATAATTAACAATCTCCAGCTTTTTATGGATATTTTAAAAAGTAAATCAGTCTGAACCGGGAAGATGAAAACATTTTTGATAAGGTTATTTAAGTAATTTATTAGTGCTTTTAAAATACTTTGCAAATAAAGATATTTCGACACAATTTTTTAAATTCAAATGTAGAAGAAAATAGTAGAATATATAGAAATAAAATAGGATAATCGTATTTTTTTTTATAAAATAATACGTGGAAATTACTTTGAAAATCCTTTAAGCAAGAATAATACTTATAATTCCCTAATTATAATTTTTGCAACTTGTAAAATAAAGTTTTTATTGAATGCACTATTCCTTTCTTTGTCTTTTTTGTAGTTCAATGAAATTTGTGAAATCGAAATGATTTGCAGGATTCCAAATAACGCTAACAAATAGCATTTAAAAAATGGTAATTCGTGTCTTATTTGATACAATGAAACAAGAAAATTATAATTAATGATTTGAGAAAATATGTTATTTATTTACATTGGTATTTCTGGAGATTCTTCTTACTTACAATTCTCCAGCGTGGGGATGTGCTGCAAAATCAATGTGATACTTAATTTTCATTTTTGAATTCTCCGTCCTATCTACAAATCCCAGAATTTTACATAAGAGGCTTTGGAATTTTGTTTTAATACTTGCAAAACATAAAGAATTTTTTAAAATAGAGAATTTATAAACATTATTAATTATTCTGTTCTATGAATTTTGTAAACGCTAAAATGTCAGATGAAAGAGCACAGCATTTTTTGTTTTGATATTTAAGTAGACAGCTGCATACGTGTTTTGAGATTTGGATGAATGCATATTTAATATTAAAAGACCGTAAAAAAAAAGCAGATTGTTTAAAAGAGAAAAATTAAAAATTAAGTTTATTTTTATTTGAAGATGATTAACTAGTGATAAAAGATACACTTAAAGATACATTCGTTATTCCTAAGAAATATAATTTACAAATATATTTAAAAGAAGTTTAGTGGAGGAAGTATGATTTATCAATGTAGATTTTAAAGAATCGAAATCAAAATTAGATAATTTATTGTATTTAATTTATGATTATGGTTAACATTCTATCTAAAATTCCTCAAAAAAAAAAATAATAATAAAGAATAATAAACTAGATAGAAAGAAATAGAAAAAATTATACATTTTTTAAGATTAATTATTTTACTTAAACCTGAAACCCAATTGCTTGTTGATAATCATCTAATCGAATACAAGTTCGAATCCTTTGTCTTCATCTGTTGCGGTCTCTGCTTTCTGAATTAAGAAGACTCGAGGGTCAGTGATTATGACTGTGAGAGGAAAGTGTCTCGCATCGAAAGGTAGACTCTCATACGATTCGTAAATTAAGAGTAGATAATCCCTCCCCTCTAATAAGTCTTTTTGAAAAGCAAATGCCTATTTCATCGTGTCCGTTCGATGATGGTGATGTGTATTATTTGTGTACATAGTGGAACACGCTAGCTTAATATTTCGTGCATTAAAAGTGCAATTATGTTTTTTTTTTTTTTTTTTTTGTATTTCGATTAATATTTTATATTTGTTTTTATTTGAAGTTTAATTTAACTGAAGTAGTATTTCAGTAACATTTCTTAAATTAAAAGAATTAAAAATTTTTTTGTTTTAAACACCATATTGATTATAATTCAGAAATAATTTTCTTCTAAAATAACTAAACAATCTCTTTTTATCTTAATATTTAATTAATAAAATACTTTGAGAACATTAACATAGAGTGGGTAGATTTAATAAAATTTCTATATCAAGATTCTTCTATTTAGACAATTATTTCCACTAGTCGGCAGCACATTACAGATATTAAAACTTACGGCAGCGGACAACTGGAGTACCTGTTACGGATTTAAAATGTGACATTAAGTACCTACCACTAAACATCCACAAGAAAAGAGAGAGAGAGAGAAAAAAAAAATATAAAATCAAAATAGGTCAAAACATTTTTTAAAAATTTTTATTTGTTTCTATATTTGGGAGGGGCATGATAAATCCATGGTTAAGAAATCTTTTTTGTGTCCGTAATTCTGTTGGACTCGAGGAATTGAAGGAAACGTTGACTTTTAGGGTATTTTATTTAAAATCAATCTGCCAGATGTGGGTAAATCTACCAGACGATCAAGGCTGCCAGATGTGGCCAGATCTACCAGATGACCAAGACTACCAGATGTGGCTAATTTTAGGCATTTGGGATAATTTCAGGAAATACTAGCTAATCTAGAAGAGAACTTTTTAGCTATTCATTTTTTGGCACTAAATCTAATTTTTCTTAAGTTTAATCTCTCTCTACATGCAACTGTAGATATATATATATATATATGATAATTATAAATATATATAACTGTAATATATAATATAAATATTATAGTTATGCAGTTTACCTATTTATTCTGAATGATACGATTACATTGCTTTCATTTAATGTTTTTTTTGTAGAAGATTCATATGTTATGAATAATTAATAGTCCCTCCCCCAATAATTAATAGTTTGGGACCTGAATGGCCGAGTGTCTAGCGCTCGGTGCCACAGGTTTCAGGTTCGAGTCCCGGCGGTATCATGGATGTTTGTAGTGATTCGAATCCACTTTAAGCCGTAGGTCCCGGTCTCCTATGACTGTAAGAGCGTCACGGAGTCAAAGTCAGACTTCTACTTACGGGTGCTCTATCACAACAGAAGCTGCGTCCTTCCCCTTCAATCATGAGTACGTATGGGCTCGTGGGCTTGGCCAGCCAAGTGGGATAAGAAACAACAACAACAACATAATTAATAGTGTTACGGTTTAGGGTAAATTCATTCTTTTTTCTAAGAAATTTCTTATAAAAACATGGCTCGAAAAGAAAACTAAGAATATTATACATAGTAATTTTTTACTTATTCATCATGAATATATTAGCTTGTACATTTTTTTCAACAACTATTGTTAGTTTAATAATGTTTTTATGGAAGAAATATGTATATATACATATATATTTTCTGTTAGCAATGCAGCTTCTCTTCATGCATATTTATTCTAAAAACAATTTTTTGATGTAAGTAAAAAAACTTTTTTAATAATGTTTAATTATTATTAATTTTATTAATTAGTACAATTAATAAAATTAATTTGAAATGATTAAAATTATAAATAATTATTAATAATTTAGTTATATTTAATAATCAATAATCAATAATTAACTATAATTAATTAAAATTATACATTTTTATCTAGTTAGTATTTTAAGTGTATTATAAATATATTAGAAAATTCTAAGAAATAATTTAAATGCTAATGATTCATTAATTTCCGGATAATTGTATTTTTAAAAATAACACTAAATAAATATTCTAATTTTTATAAAAAAAAAATTATTTAATTTTCTAATGGGAAATTAAAAAAAGATTTGAATTTTCCGTATTTTTTTATATATATTTTTTTAATGTGTTAAAGAAAAACAAGGACTGTGTAAAATACTTAATTTTATATTTTCCACTAGACGAATAATGGTAGGGTAATTCTGAACGTACTACAGATTCGTAGATTCAGCGAGATGAATCACTCTTAATTATTAAATAGAGTTATCTCACTGGCGCCGTTGATTGTCGTTCCAATCTCGAATGACTTAAGGCTAAAAAGTCGAGTATCTAAAAACAACATATATTAATGTTTCTGTCACTTATTGTTAGTGTTTCATCAACAGATGGCAGCACTAAATTGGAGGCTTGTATAATTTTTCACTTATCTTACGTTTTTATATAATAAACAATAAAAATCTAAAAAGAAAACATTTATGACTATAAAATCGTTCTTCCAGCTTATAGTTAGAATTGCAGATCCATGTATAAACTAATAATACTGATGCAAAGAAAAATATTTTACTAAAATTAGTCTTAACAAATTTGTTTGCGCATTTTTAATTTTTTGCTTGATTAATTAATTAACTGTAACAGATGAATTCTGTTTGAATTATAAAAGAAAATATTTATTGACGCAAAACAAAAATTTAATACTACTAATAGGTTTAAAAGATCAACCTTGTTGAATAATTATAAATATTTTTAAACAAAATTTGGTACTTACGTACTAACGGTACCTTGGCGACAGACTTGGCGTTTTTAAGTGTCGCCAATGGAACCCCTGCAGATTTGGCGGTTTTTCAGTGGCGCCAATACAGTAGCCCCTGCAGATTTGGCGCTTTTTAAGTGGCGGCAATCTAACAGCTGTAGATTTGCTGAGTTTCGACGCCATATTGTTGTGATACGAAAATGCGTATTTGGGATTTGCCAGAAACGGATCACGATGCAATTTTATTTTTCCAAGAGCGAAATATTTTAATAATAAAGAGCACACGCGCCAACCGCAGCTACAGATTTGGCGTCAATCTACACTTAAAATTTTTATTCAAAACTAATTTAAAATATACAAAACGCTTTCAAAATATTTTTATTCCAAATAATAAAGATTGGCGACACTTAAAAACCGCCAAGTCTGTCGCCAAGGTACCGTTAATACGTAAGTACCATATTTTGAAAGCGTTTTGATTGTTTTTTAAGTGTGGATTGGCGCCACTTAAAAACCGCCAAATCTGTAGCGGCGGTTGGCGCATTTTCACTAATTGTCGCCAAGGTACCGTTAGTACGTAAGTACCCAAAATTTTAATCTAAAAAAATCCACCTGCTTGCTACAAACCCACCTACCTAATTGTAAAAGAAATAATATAATTGGTTCATAATTTTGTTGTGATAAAACATTTCAAAGTTTAAATTTACATTTTAAGCTTTTATTTTATTATTACATTAAGAACATCCAATTAAAGTATAAATGAGCGCGTTAGAAATTTTACTACAAATTTTGAAATAACCACATTAAAGAAGAATTTTATCCATTTTTAAAGTAGAAAGATATGATTAGACAATTTTATTAATTTCGAGTTGAAGTAAGCTAATATACACATGTAATTATAATATTTTATATTATAATTACATTTTTCATATTATAATATTAAATATTTTATATTATAATATTAAATATTTTATATTATAATAACATTTTTCATATTATAATACAAAATATTTTACATTATAATTACATATTCGTATATTTTGTCATATTTAATTATAAAGTTGAAAGTGTAGACATTTTTTTTTAGATAAACAGTAATGATTTTCTAATATCTTTTTTTTTTCTTTTGTGGCAATTATTCAAAATACTTTGATTAAATTTTTCAGCTAAAACAAAATTTTTGAGATATGCAATATATACTAAATTCTCTAAAGTTCATAAAATTTTTTAATATTCAAGTAGAATATTGTGGAATATTTTAAATCAATTATATGCATAGAATAGATTTGGGTCCACCTCCTCGTGGTGCCCCCTGGAAACGTCACTTAAGACAGCGAAGAGACCCATACATCTCCGCTGGTGTTCTCGAACACGTTCTATAGCGTGAACGTTGATGCCCTGGAGTACAACAAGCCCAGTCGAGGGCAGCCAAAGGCGGTGGGGGTGTTGTATTTATTACATGTCACCCTATCCGTGGAGCCGAATAAGGCGGAATCCAGCTAGTACTAGTAGGTTCTCTCGTGCTTCTGGCCGTGAGTTCTCCGTAAGCCTTCGGGCAGGTCGGTAAAACTTAATTGATATCCAATATATCCAATAGAATAGCAGATATCGAATTTGTAATTTCGTAAAATAAGGGAAATGGTTCTCATAAAAGGCATTAGTCCAATAATCTTTTTTAAAAAATTAGTTTATAATTTATTTTGTTATTATTATAATTATAATTGCAATTCTTATTGATATGATATAAAAGTGCTATTCCTGTATATATAAAAAATAATAAATTTATAATGCAGGGGATGAATTAAAAGCTTTTATAACTAATAATTAAAGTTTCTTTAATTTACTAAATTAATTTATCCTAACTGATTCTCTATATGAAATTAAACTTGAACCAGCGGTATTTTACCAACTTCTTTCATCATCATCATCATTATCAGTGGCGCAACGGCCCTATCGTTGGCAAAGTTCATCTGTTTGCTGGCAGATTTCTAGAGAGACATGTTTTCTTTTCAAGGGGTAGGGTTGCCAGCACCACACCCAATGCTTTACAACCGTATTAGACTGGGACCTACGGTTTAAAGTGGATTCCGAACCACTACAAACATCCATGGCACCACTGAGACTCGAACCAGAAACCTGTGGCACAGAGCGCCAGTCATTCGGTTATCAGACCTCACCATCTTCATTATCTTTGATAAATTCTAGAGGAAATATTTAATATATTGCCTATTTCCTTAACTTTGATAAAATACATTTCGATGTTTTTCTTTACTATCTCTGCTTTCCAGGATTCGAAAAAACAGCTACACAAGGCCTTCTATTGTTTAGGTATTTAAAAAAAAAAACGTTTTTCGAAGTTGACCATGGCTGCCTGTTTTATCAGCACTTGAAAAAAAATCGGAACTGTAAGTGATTGTAACTTCCTAGATACTAAAAAGATTCTTCAAGGATTTTCATGGATTTCAAGCTTGAAGTTATGAAACCTAATCCTATTTCAGCATTACATAAAATACTAATATATTTGTTATTGCGAGAAAGCGTTTTTATAATCAAGTTGAAGACAAAGAGTCTTCCGAAATTTGATGAAAACGTTGAACACAGAAGGATTAGAAGGGTGTAATTTTAAAGTTTGGCGCCTGATGGCCGAGGAGCTCGGATCCTGATGCGCTCTGGCTCTCGGTGCCATGGATGTTTGCAGTGGTTCGAATTCTGTTTAAACCGTAGGTCCAGGTCTAACAGGATCGTAGAGCGTTGCGGGGGTATTGTTACTCCGCGCCCGTAGATTATTTTCAAGCTACACTCACCTCCTGGGTAGTGCTAAGTGAGTAACGTCGGTGCGGCGCTTGCCTTAAACAAAGGTATAAAAGACAACTGTCTAAGTGTTTGCCAACTGCATTAGAAAAAAAAATTTAAAGCTTTACTTACTAAAGTTAAGTAGAGTTTTACTTAAGTACCTTAAAAATTACTTAAATTTATTTAAGTAAAAAAAAATATTTAAGTTGTATATTAACAACAACATCAGTGCCGAGCCGAGTGACTAACGCTCTGGCGTTCGATGTAATAGGTTTCAGGTTCGAGTCCCGACGGTGCCCTGAATGTTTATAGGGTTCGGAATCCGCTTTAAAAAGTAGGTCCCAATCTAATATGACTGTGTAGAGAGTTGGGCGTAGGTTGACAACCCTACCCCTTAAAAACAAAATCATCTCCTGTCTCCGAAATCTATCATCATCAGTGGCGTAACAGCCCCATGGTGAACCAAGGCAGCCTGCCTACTGGCAGATTTCGGAGACAGGAGATGATTTTGTTTTTTAAGGGGTAGGGTTGTCAACCCTACGCCCAACTCTCTACAGTCATATTAGATTGGGACCTACTTTTTAAAGCGGATTCCATCCATAAAAATGTGTAAAATATGAAGTCTTTGCTTTAACTGAATATTTATCAAGATTCCCTATTTACAATTCTTAAATTTTTTTTTATTTTAGTTCTTCCTGATTTTATCAATAATTAAAAATATATTTCTTTATGAAATAAAATTATTTATTATATTTGAAAACTTCCTTTTTTTCCCATTATGGACATCATGAGTTGTATATTGCTTACTAACTTTTTTTGCTTAGCTAATATTGTTAGAATTACTATTATGTGTGATCATAGCCTAAGGAAGATGATCGGAAACATCTTTCAGATAAGAATAATTCATTTTTAAGATTTTGGATATGAACTTATTGTCCTATACAAAATGTGAGACAATAAATAATTTTATCAATAACAAGCATCCCTTAGAACATGATAAGAAACACTTGGAGCTTCGGATAATGAATATCAGTTGCAATACTACTGCGTCCAAAAAGTAAGACCCATTTTCAATTTAAGATTCCCGGGGCTTATGGAATTTCAATGTTTTTTCTTTTTTAGGTTGTTGGCACTGTACTTGATATTTGTGTAAAATTTGATGTATCCATTAGTGTGAAATATCCATTAGCGTTTGATTCACGCTTGGTTTGTGAGACGCTAAAACTGATTCCGGCGATTTTTGAAATGTTTGAATTAGTTGAGTAAAGAACTTGAATTAAATTTTGTTTGCAGAAATGTATAAAATGTTGCAGAAGGCATTCTGTGAGCATTCCTATATCGGAAAGAAATGTTTACAAGTGGAATAAACAGTTCAAAGAAGGCAGAGAAAGCTTTGAAGACGAAGAGGCCATCACTCGACCATCAACCTCAACCGACGAAGCTCAAAAATCCAAAAGATTAAAGATTTGGTGCTTGCAAACCGATCGATTGAAGAGATTCAACGTGAATCGCCGCGTGCTTTAAAGGCCATCCTTGTCGATGACTTTTTAGCTTGCATTGAAGATTGGAAAAAAAAGTTGGCATAAGTGCATTGTGTCCGGAGGGGATTACTTTGAAGGCGATGAAATTAATTTAGAAGAATAAATAAAGAGTTTTTGAAAAAAATTAATTGGTCTTACTTTTTGGGTACAATAGTATGCTAAATTTTTTTAAACTTAAGAGATTTCACAAATTAGAAAACTGGTTAACTTAGACCATAATAAAAACCATAGAGACCATTAATAACTGCAAACATTCAATTTTAACTCAAATCAGTCGTTGAAGCCATGAAATAACGTTATTCCCATGGCAACTTCCAGCGTTCACATTTTGAAATAAACAAGATACTACAGAGAATTTCTTTTTTCCTACACAAACAGCGATCGAACTATCAGTGTAGTTTCGCACCGTGATCTTTTTCTGAAGCATTTGTATTGCTTGTTATCACACTGCGGCTGATAGTGTTCAATGGCTCTCTTCAGATTAAGAAAGTACACTTTGAATCAAAACGATGATAGGAAACCATCTTAGAGGAAATCTTCTCAAAAAGTTCTATGTCAATACAGAAAATTGTGTTATTATATCTCTTATTGTCTCTCGTGATAAGGTCATAGACATATTCAATTTGTTTGCATTCATAACTTCTTATGTTGTTCGAGCAAAATCATTACTTCGCTTATTCAATTATTATTATTGTTATTAGAATTAGAAAACTTCTCATTTTTTGTCAATAAAAGGAAATTCAGCTATTAATTTCTTATTAATTTTAGGTTTGTAGATGAGGTTTGTAAATTTTAGGTTCGTAGATTTTTAATCAATATATTTTTGCAATGGTGGTCAATACTTGTTTGATCAATATATTTTTGCAATGGTAGTCAATATTTTTTGCAGTGGTGGTCAATACATTTTTGATCAATATATTTTTGCAATGGTGGTCAATATTTTTTTTTTTTTTTTTTTTGCAGTGAGTCAATACATTTTTGGTCAATATATTTTTTCAATGATGGTCAATATATTTTTGCAATTGTGGTCAATATATCTTTTAAAATTACCAAATGTGTAGTGAATAAAATGTTCGATTTATCACGATTTCTGAAAATTAAGAATGAAAATTAAATGTCAGTACTTTAATTTAAATTTTTAATCATGATTTAACAGTTTTGCAGTAATATTTCCTCATCATCATTGGCGTAACAGTTCCATAGTGGGCCACCGCTGTCTACCTACTGGCAGATTTCGAGACAGGAGATATTTTCTTTCTACAGAGTAGTGCTGTCAGCCCCACGCCCAACGCTCTTACAATAATAGGGCCGGGACTTACGATTTAAAGTGGATTAGTGATATTTATAAAATCAAAAAAAAAAAAAAATTATAATAATAACTATGCATTTTCAAGAAATAAAACAAATTTTATTGTGATATTTATCACTTTTATTATTATCTTTATTTGTTGAACGTGTCATTATTTAAAGTTCTATGTTTAGTGCGCTTGCTAGTATGTTTAGTTCGAATGCTAAGTAGACATGCCTCCGAATTCATATTTGTAATTTTCGTTACAGTTTTTAAGTAATTAATAATTCTTTCTATTAAACTGCATAATGCGAAATGCAAATGAAAGCGTTAATTCAATGAATTAATAAGCAATGCATTGCCCATCTCTGATTTAAATCTGTTATAGACATATTATATTTACACATAGCCATGCATGGCCATGTAATGCCATACATATGCTGTACATATCAATAAAAATAATTCTTTCATGGATATGCCTGGTATAAAAATGGGTTACCATTTCTTGCCACAGCAACAATTTTCTCGAATCACTTTAAAAATAAAACTTGGATTCATAAATATAGAGTACATATTTCATCGACTTGCCCTCTAATGGACATGCATGTGTAACCAATTAAACCTTTAAATTCGTTAGCCGTAGTGTGAGATATACACACAATATTACACATCATAGATCTAACAGTCCTTCTTGAATCTGCAGTTCATTTGGATACCGGCTTGCAGCGGGCTGCTGCAAGAGAAGATCTGGCATGTGTTGACGTAGATATTTTGTTTCACTCTAATTGACATGTGTGAGTAACCAACTAAACCTTTCATTTCTTGGGGCATAGTGTGAGGAACGTACAGAATGTCACACATCATAGTCAAACGTCATCACACGACAATGTCAAATAGTCCTTCTTAAATCTGCAGTTCATTTGGATACCAGCTTCCAAGTTGCTGCTGCAAAAGAAGATCTGCCATTTGTGTTGGCGTAGATGTTTTGTTGCTATTTAATAATTTTTGTTGCATTTAGCTGCCATTACCAGTCATCTATAGTACTTCAACTCTAGATTTTCCTTTGCTGCCCCTTATAGAAAACTGATTTCTGACCTTTTAGAAATTTATTCCACAGTACAAAAGAGCTCACATTCAACTATATTGCTATATAGGATTGACCCAAACCCTTTTCTTTCACCAAATGATTAGACATAGTAATTCCTCAAATAAATGATGTCGTGTATACATATATAAAGCCTAGCTATCTCGAAACTTTCACTACGAGGTTTCTAATTACAGAAACTGTAGATGCATCTGCAGACCAATTACATAAACGACAGATCACATAGAACAATTAAGCCTCATCTATAAAATTTTCTTTATTTGGATATTTTCTAGTAAAGACTAGTATTTACAAAAAATTTTAAAAGATGCAGTTACCAATATTATCTCAATATTTTAAGAAAACTTAAATAATTCTTCTTTTAAAAATTATAATTAAATAAAAGGGCATAATGCACTAATATTGTTAAAATAATCATTAAATTAATAAAATAATCAATTATAATATCTGATTTCATATTTTAGTGCCAAAATTCAAATTGCAATTCTACTGCAAGCGTTTCCTAAAATATTCACTGCAGTATATAAAAACATATAAAAATAAATCATAAAATAACAATAATTTTTATACTGAAATCCTTAAAAAGGATTAAAATAATTAGAAAATATAATTTAATTCAATGCAATCAAAAAGTTGAATTGAACTTAACAATCCTGATAAATGAATAAATACATTTATATTTAACTAATTCAAATACAAAATTGAATGGTTATTTTTTCTTTCATATTTGCTTCTTTTTTTAAACTTGAAAATCACACACAAACATATTAAAAGGTTAAAGTATTAATCAATTATAATCATAAAATGCCATTTTAAACTGAAATAAAGTTGTAAAAATATTACAACAATAAATTAAGTGTGCTAAATTACTTATTTAATTCATTTCAAATGTTTGAATTATTTAATAAAAAGTATTGATGCTGATCGATTTATTATTTCTCACTTTTTTTTTTAAGTATTGAAATTTTTTTATCCCCCCAAAAAAAAAAAAAAGATTAATAGCTCTTGATCGATTTAAATCATAAATTGATTTAATTAAAAATAAATAAAAGATAAATTAAATCATAAATTAAAGATAAATTAAAATGATTTATTTCTATCAAGTGTTATTAATCTTTTAAAGAGTTGTTATTTTATTTATTGCAATGAAAATTACAATAACGGCTGAATTACAACACACTTTATTTTGTATTTAGAAAATTCCTGTACACCCAGATCCTCTAATTTGCCCCAAAAAGAGAAAAAAAATCTCGCACTAAATAACCATTTGGAATAAATATTACTTAATTCCAACACAGAATAGGGTGAATTACTGCTCTAGCTACGGAAGTTGCAAATCAACAGTTATTCAGTGCCGAGTAAGTCTAAATGAGTCATGTTCATGAACTCTTTCAACCTCTAAATTATCCTAGATTCACTGCAGTACGAAAAGAAAAAAAAAAGGAAAAAAAAAAAAAAAGAAAGAGATGGGGAGAAAGAGACAAAAAAAAAAAAAAAAAAAAAGAGAGCCTTCTGATTATTCTCAAAATTCTTTTCTTCTAAAATTTTCCGTTGGTAGTTCGACAAACGCTCAACAGATGGCGCCGCGGCTACACCGGAAATTTTCCATTGGTTTTCTGCTTTATTCTTTCTCTACAAAGTTAATTAACTGGTCTCGGTTTTCGGCAGTTTCTTACCAAGCGCACAAGCGGCTCTGACAGTTGTGTGTCCATTTTGACACGTGATATGCGTAAAATAAACTTTTTTTCTTTTTCTTTTTCGACTCGGTGAAGAATATTTCTTTTATTTTGTTTAGAGAGATGGCTCGCGTTTGAGCAAATGGCTCTGTTAATTGGACAAAAAGTTGGATCGTTTATTTTTCTGGTGTATCAAAAGCTGGCTTTATTATAAACGGAGAACTTTGAACTCGTCGTATCCCAACCATGTGGATTATGTCATTTTTAGTTGTTTTGTGTGTGTTGGAATACATATCTTTCGTCAAAACTTCTAGTAAGTCAAATTATTTTAACTATTATTATTATTTGCATAAACGGATTTTAAAATAAATTTTTTAATGTCTTTTATTTTGTTTAAATTAATCGAAAATTTTTTGTGAAATAGTAAAATGAGCGTTTTATTATAAGCAATAGAATACTTTCATATTTTAGAAAAATGTTTTTATTCTTATGTTTAATCTACAGCCAAGAAATTAAAAAAAAACTCATTTATTTAAAATTACAGTATTTAAAATAACTTCTATGTAATTGTATTTATTGTAAAACAGTTTTCTTTTAAACTTACTTTTAAAAATTAAAATGCATTGTTAAATTTTACTTTCCAAGTGTTTTTAAAAATATTTAAACTTCATAAAATTCAAAATTTAAGTTTGCGCTCTAAAAAATGTAGTTCAGAATTTATTTTTCTGGCAATTCCATGATATATAGAATGTGTACTGATAAATTTTATTTATCCTTTTTTTATGAGACATTTCATTACTTAACCTTTTTATTATGTATTATTTTAATCATGATTCTATTACTTATATATAAATAAAATCATTTAATTGATTTTCCGGTTTTAACTGTTTAAATGCATTTGTATTTATATATTGATTTAAAATAAATAGCAGAAAATGGTAGACTTGCATGCATTTGAATTTTTTATTTAGGGGAAAAATCAATGTAGATCTAACCGTGCACTTGCTTTCATATATTTTGCATATGACAAAAATCTTAAGTGTTTATTTTTAACAAATCGAAATATCGAATTTTTTTATGAAACATTTCGTTACTTAACCTTTTTATTCTTTAAATCATGATTCTATTACTTATAATTAAGTAAAAGCATTTAACTATTTTTCTTATTTTAGCTATTAAATGCATTTCTGTTTATTCACTGATTTAAAAAAAAAAAAAAAAAATCGTAGAAAAGGGTAGTCTTGCATGCATTTCATTTTTTATATATAGGGGAAAAATCAATGCAGATGCAAGCGTGCATTTTGTTTTTTGTACATTGGATAAAATTTAAGTATGCATCTTTTTTAATAAATCGAAATATCGAATCGCTATATTTAGTATTTAATTGTTTATACAAATTGCAAGCTTCGTTTTAAGTGATACATATTTCAGAAGATTTGGTTTGTTGCTCTACGGTCGTATTGTGCATAATTTAGGCTAAATAGACCGGGACCTACAGCTTAACATGGATTCCGAACCACTCACAAACATCAGTGCTCCGCCAGGATTCGAACTTGAAGCCTTCGGTACCAATGGCCAGAGCGCTAGCCAGTTGACCATCAGGCCGCTATTTCTGAAGAAGATAATTTTACAAATACACTGCAATCTGTGGAAATTAAAAGATTAATTATTTCTTATCAATTCATTCTAATTTACGATGAATTATTTGTCTGAAAGAAATATTTAATGAAGAAAGGGTGAAATTATTTGCACTTCTCATTTTATGAGAGTAAAGCAAAAGATGCATCAATCGTTTGTCGTCTAAGAGCAAAGATCTGCGTTTTTTAGCGAACCCATCTCATCTGTGTCAGTTTTAATTTTAAATAAACCATACTTATTATTATTATAATTATTTATTATTGTTATTATTATTTTTGAAATTTTGATTTAAAAACTGGAACTTGATCCGGAGCTAGTTCCATAAAAGAATAAACACTCAAATATGAGAAGAATATTTTCTTTAATATCTTTTAAGAGATAAAAAAAAAAAAAAAAAACTTTTTGTCAATAACGCGTTAGTTTGAATGCAAGGTCGCGGTCCTCTTTTCTTTGCTTTTTTTTTAAAATCCGAATACAAGGGTCTTCGTTCTAAACTAAAAATGCACGAGGCCGTGAGCCACATGTACTGGCACTCATTGTCATTTGAGTGCGGATCGCACGCACACTCTTACACATGCTTGCACACATATACATGTATGCATTCATACGCTACACATAGATATATGCATGCATACGCGCACATATTGCAAGAGTATGTGAACACACATATGCATTCATACGTACACGCATACATTGCACGTATATATATATATGCACACACAGATATTTGTATGCATACGTACACATATATATGCATGCATACGTATACGCGCGCACACACACTCGCACATATATGCATTACATACACATATATATGCATGCATACATACACACATAGATATATGCATGCATACATACACACATATATATGCATGCATACATACACACACATATATATATGCATGCATACATACATATATATATGCATGCATACATACACACATATATATATGCATGCATACATACACACATATATATATGCATACATACACACATATATATATATGCATGCATACATACACACATATATATATGCATGCATACATACACACATATATACATACATACATACACACATATGCATGCATACATACATATATATGCATGCATACATATACATATATATATGCATATATATATATGCATGCATACATACACATATATGCATGCATACATACACTAGATATATGCATGCATCCATACACATAGATATACATGCATATAGATATGCATGCATCCATACACACATAGCATGCATGCATCCACACATAGATATACATGCATGCATCCATACACACATAGGTATATGCATGCATCCATACACACATAGATATACATGCATGCATCCATACACACATAGATATACATGCATACGTACACATACACACATAGATATACATGCATACGTACACATACACACATAGATATACATGCATACGTACACACATAGATATACATGCATACGTACACACATAGATATACATGCATACGTACACACATAGATATACATGCATACGTACACACATAGTATATGCATGCATACGCACACACATATATTGCATACGCTTGCACACAGACTCATATATGCATGCATATGCACACATGCATTACAGATATGCTCACACACACACACTCACACATATGCATGCATACGGACAGATATACCTTGCACGTGCGTATACACACACACGCGCGCGCGCTCATATGTACATATTCGCTCGCACATATACACATGCAAAGCTCTCGAAATATAGCTAATATATATATTTTTTTCATTTTGTGTTAAATAAATAACATTAAAAAAAAAATTAAAGAATTTGATGCGGGTATTGCATAATTTAGTGCTTTCAATGTTTGCTTCTTTTTTAGCAGTACCAGGTGCAAAAGTGATAAGTCAAATGGTTTTCAATTTGTTTTTCTTTTTTAAAATATCTAAATCTACCTTTTTAAAAATATCTAAATCAAATAATATAGAACGGGCTTGTACATTTCAGTGTGTTATTTAGCAGCATTGTTAGCATAATCTATTTTGTTAGCGCAATTTTAAAATGCACAATGCTTTTGGTAGTCTGATGGCCAATCGTGCTAGCGCTCTGGTCTTTGGTACCATAGACTTTCAGTTTCGAATCATGGCTGCGGCACGATGTTAGAGGTTCGGAATCCACGTTAAACTGTAGATCCCGAGCTAATTAGCCTAAAGTGTGCACAAAATGACAGTAGAGCGATAAACCAAGCCATGCTTTGGGTAATAAATATCATCGATATAAAAGAAATCAGAGATCCTGCATCCAGGCTGCTACGTCACTGATAAAGGTTCCGATTTTCTAGTCTGCAATGAAATGTAAATAAAAAAAATTTGTAATGTTTAATGTTTACTTTTTTTAAGAAATTAAAGCTAGTTCTTGTTCTTATCTATAAAAAAAAATATATCATCATATTTCTTGAGTAGAATGGACATGAAGCAAGCCGCATAAAAAACATCGGCAGGCCTGCACTTTGCGCATTCTAAGTCTAACCTATATTGATTATCCAGACATTAGCGATCAGCTAATAATTTTTTCAAGAATTCATTAAGTTTTGTTGTTTATTTCCGAAATTATAAACCATTAAAAAAACCCCAAGAAAATAGCTACGTTTATTATTAGATATCGCCAGCCTATTTGCGCTAATACAGATTTGTGAAAAAATACGTGAATATTAATACATCGAAATACCAAAAGTAGAACCAAATACTAAAAACACTTATCAAATTAATGTGAAGTCATACGCCAAGTTTAAAAGTTCATTCGTCCTCCTACATACTCAAGTCTATGCACCCTGGTTTGATTTGTCGCTCTACGGTCATTTTGTGCACATTTGGGCTAATTAGACTTATGTTTCTTGGAATGTCTTACAATGATATGCAATATGAACTTCTTGGATATAATAGTAAAATAGTATTAAATAGTATATAGCTAGTAAATAGTATTAGATTGCTGTTATCCAAGTTACCTTACCGCATTGTGAATTGATTGGTTATCTATTCTGTGGCAGGTTTGGGGAGAAAAACCTCAACAGCAACTAATATTACCTTACCTTGGTTAGCTAACTTGGACGTGAAACCACTATATTACTCAACAAAATTACCTTTTAAAATGCCTGTATATATTTGACATACTGGAACTGAATAGAACGATGTTTATTAAATATTGGATGGTATTGGAGATTGCATTATTGCAATAGAAGAAGAATGACAATATTTTTGTATAATTTGTACTCTTTACCATGACATTCGATTTTCCTGGGAATCACTTAAGATCTCATCGTTTTTCAAAGTGGCTGTAGTGCGCTTCAAAAATGGCATCGAGCTGTCTTGCAAGAAGTTCAGCGCTTTGAGTGGTGGTATGTTACGATAAATACATTATTTACGTTGAGAAATACGCAAGGTATTTTTTCATTGAGTTTAGTTAAGATAAGATTGAATGGAGATTGTTAGTCCCCCCCCACTCAGAAGAAACACCTGAAAATTATGACTAAGGTTCTTCCACATTTCAAAGTTTGTGAAAGTTCTTAAGTATATAAGCTTTTCAAGTTATATTCCATAATCTAATGGCATTTAGGAAATCCTAGTGGATAATCCTAGTGGCCTTTCTTCTTTTAGAGCTTTGGACATCAATAGCTTCTTTTTTTTAAATTGGTTTTAACAAAAATTTATATGCATCGAAATTTACGTGATATTAAGAAGTCACATTTAAAAATAAACTTTCGACAACCAAAACATAAAAAGCCCAGTGGCAACGTACGCCGCTAGCGTACAGGAGGGCTGAGGTTCGAATCCGCTGTCCGCATTCCTGTGATCACTGATTTCAGAAACAAAGAGACTCGATGGTGATTGTGGTGTTTAAAGTATCTGGCGTAGATAGTATGGCTGCCTGGTGAATTTTCTGTTTTTGTCATTCCTCAGATGCCATTGTCTTCCCCTCTTCACCCATTGGGGGTTGTTCGTAGAATATATCAGTGGAACATGAGGTCCACCGATGTTTAAAAAGAACTTCCTCATGTCTTTTTTTTTTAAGACAGTTACTTAGGAATTGCTTTCAAAGATGTCATTTTGCGTCGAATCTAAAGAATTCAGGCGCCCTGATGGCCAATTGGCTAGTGCTTTGGTCTTTAGTACGAGGTCATGGTCATCATTCCCGGTGATGTCATGGGTGTTTGTTAGTAGGTCGGAATCCACTTAAAATTATAATTAGCCCTAGTGCGCAAAATAATGACTGTAGAGGGACGAACTAATTCCGTTATAGAAAATTGAAAAACGATTAACAAAATTTAGAATCATTTGAGACTTTCATTTATACTAAATTTTGAAATTAATTTTCAGAGTCGATAAAAGTAAATTAGAATCACCATTACCATTTATCATCATCAATTGACATCGGATATCGTATAGTGATTATTACCATATGATTAAATATACAAGTTACTTAGACAAATTTTAATGGATAATTGTAACTTCGTATGTGATTTGGAATAATAGCATTCATTTTTACATAAAAAAAAGTATGTTTATTTTGTTTAACAAATATTAAAATCATTAATGAGGTTTGAAGAGTTGCTCTTAAATTTGTGTTAGACTTCGAGAATGCGTCATTTAAAAATATTTTAAGAAAAACTTACTAAAAACAAGCTACGCTAAACATTGATATAGTATTTGTACATGACCGCCTATCCTTTATCTGCAATTTATTGTCTCGTAAACGAATATTTGACTACGAAAATATTTCTTCTGCATATTATTTTCTATTTAAAATCAATAAAGGATAAAAATAGAGCTCTTATTTCTATTCCTTAATTATTTTAAATACATTTGGAGAATGAGATGCAGATATGCTCCCTATTAGAGATTATTCGATACTAGAATGACCGGTATGTTGCAGATACTGCGTTACTCACGGGGCACAATAAGGGGTGAATACCACAGTTACAAATGACCACTTCCTCCAGAATATCTGCCGTTTGCAACCCTATTTACTATGTCAAGTCCAGAAAGAATTCTCAGTCTTCAGATTTATCTTGCCATCCACGATGTAGAAGGCGGCCTTATGGCCAATTGACTAGCGCTTTGGTTTAGGTTCAGGCCTTTGGTTTAGGCTTCAGGTTCGAATCCTGGCGGTTGCTTGGATGTTTGTGAGCGGTTCGAAATCCATGTTAAACTGTGGGTCCCGATCTAATTTGCCCAAAGTGTGCACAAAATGACCGTAGAGCGACACATCAAAACAAACCACGTTATAGAAAGTGGAATTTTCATTTGCGTATCACTTGTCAAATGGCGTCCTGATAGCACGTTAACGCGTGGACATAAAGAACCAAGAACCAAGTTCCTTCAGTTCTGATATCCAGTGCACTATTCACCAGAACTTTGTGCCTAACTCTAGTGTAATTAGTAGTTATCCTGTCAATGAATTGAAATTCGCAGTAGAAATTATCTCAAAAGCAGTAAATTTAATGTGTAGTAATCTGAATAAATTATGCTTTGTATGGCTCTGAGGCATGAACTATGAGAAAGTGTGAATGAAGAGTTGTTGAGAGTATGGGAAAGAAAGATTTTGATAAATATTTTTGGTTTCGTTCGTCGCTGTATGGTCATCTTGTGCACACGTGGGCTAAACAGACAGATGCCTACAGTTTAAAGTGGTTTCCGAACCACTAACAAACATCTATACCACTGCCAGGATTCGAAATTGAAGCCTGCCCCAAAGGCCAGAGCACTAACTACTTGGCCACCAGGTCGCGAAAGATTTTTGAAGCAGTACATGAAAATGCCGAAAGCAGAATTAGAACAAATAAAAAATCATATGATTTTTTATAAGGAATTGGATGTTGTCACGGAGATAAGGAGAATTCAATGGGTAGGTCACATAGAGAGAATAGAGTTAAACAGAACAGCAAGTAGACTCCTTAAGGAAAACCCCAGTGGTTCTAGACACAGAGGAAGACCAATAATTAGAAGGGGAGATCAAATCGAGTAAGACTTGAGGATACTCGGTATTGCTAACTGGAAACAAAGGGAAGCTAGTCATGTGGAATGACAAAAATAATCTTGACGGTCAGGGCCCTTCAAAGGCTTGTAGCACCGATGATGATGATGATGATGATGATGAATGAAAAATCGGTAGAGATTCGTATGCATATTTAAGACTGTCTTATAATAATCTCCTGGCTTTGACTTATTTATTGATGTAAAAATTTTACGTGTTCCGATTGTCTACACCAGGTGTGGCCAACCTGCGGCCAGCCTTGAATATTTTTCGGGCCCTCGAGATTTTTCGCACTTTTACAAAATATATTTATTTTATAATGGCCAAAGTAGTGAAAACCAATGTATTAAAAAAATACATTATGTGTGCATCCATATATTCAAACATTAACTGCCTTAATTATGAAAAAATTAACTTAAATCTAATTTTTATTAATTAACTTTAATTTGATTTTAAAATAATATTCTTGCGAATATATAACAGATATTGCCCGTTTTATTTATGAGTTTACAGTTAGGAGTCCGCAGAACAATTAAATAATATTCATGATACGCGCGCATCTTGGAACATCTGAAATAACGGGTTCTATGTTTCACTTTAAGTGACTTCAGTGACGCAGTGACCATCCCTAGATACGCTGAGTTAATTGTTGACAGCAGAGCAAAATCAGACTCTTAGTTCAAGTTTTAGAGCTTTTGGTTCAACTTCACTAGCGAATTATTTTTCTAAAAATGAAATTAACCAAACACAAAACACGCTCAAACATAACGGACGCTAACCTGCAACACCCATTACGATGTGCAAATACCCAAATTGAGATCGATTTGCAAAAGCTGGAGGAAGCAAATCGATCGATTGGATCGAAAAAAGTGTGGAGGAACAAATATCGTACTAGTAAAATAAATATTTTTTAATGATTTCATTTTTATTGTATTTCGTTTATATATGTTTTATATTTCTTTTAATGTTATATATTTCTTTACAATGCGCGTTTAATATCATTATTATTATATTGTCTATGCTTACATGTAAGATTTGGTTTGGTTGGTCGCTCTACGATCATCTTGTGCACACTGTAGGCTAAACAGACTTACATATAAGAATAATAGTAAACACAAAAATAACAACTCATTATGTTTCAATTTTTCACTCCAAAAAATGTCTACAGTGGATCTAAATCTAATATGGAGATATATAATTTTATGTGCTGCAGGCGGGTTAGAATACATTTCCAGAGTGGCCCGCAAGATCATTTGGGGTGACCACCCCTGGTTTACACTGAAGTGAATGTTTATTAATTTTTTAAGATTACTTACATATCATGTCTTACAAAAGAAAAAAATCAAACGTGTAGAAACAAGGAAACATGAATTTCAGAGAACCATCCCCATTCTTTAAATAGAAAATTATAATAAAAGTTAATGTGTTTTTCAAAAACGAAACTCTTTCAACAACAAATAATATAAAAAAAAATATATTAAAGTCAATTCCTACTTTCTTTTACTATATTGCTGAAAAGTCCTTTAGAAATAAAGTTGAAATTTTGCTTTTACATCTGGCGCCACCTATTGTTAGATACATGCAACTTAATTCTAAAAAAAAAACGAAAACTAATTAATTAAATTTAATTACTGAATTAATATTTAAAAAAACTGTATTAACATGAAGTGTCGTCCACTACAAGTTCAAAAAAATGTATTTGAACTTGAGTGAATGAATTAAAAGTATTTTATTTACAATTGCAAATTTGAACAAGATATATATAGGGAGAGTGTGAATTAATAGAAGGAATTGAAAAAAACCCATGTAGAAATAAGAAACTATGCTTTTCAAACGACTATCTCCATTCTTTAAATAGAAAGTTATAATAAAAAATTGAGATGATTCTCAAAACGAAAACATTTCAACTATAAACTTTCATTTTGTTTTGGCGATGGAAAGGACAATGGATAGTTTAATTATACGTGATGAGATTTTTAAATATTTTCATCGTTATTCATTCCAGTCGCACAAGAGTTATTTTATGGCGTGTAACGATACATAGATCATTGGTTGATGATTATCCTCTAATTTCTCATCATTATATAACATTTTATAACTGTTTTATTTTCCCTTTCTCATTATTTATTTTATCTGGGCTTCAGTTGGAATGTTCGTTCAACATGCTATTTTTATTATGCACATAACTTTTGCTTGGCATTTAATACTTTGGCACATTTGTTATTAAATTGGGCTCTTCAAAAAACTAAAGTTCTAACTGGGAATGACCTAACGATCAATAAATTAAAAACAGGAATGAATGAATGAATTAATTACGATACTTTTATTTTTAGCTTGCATTTATTATTTGTTGTGGAAATTTTTGTGTTTCAGAAGATTCTGAAATTCAAAATTGCTAATACATTCAATTTTTTTTCATATTTATATTAAACTGATATTGTTTTCATTAAAAATACAGGATGAAGAAAAACGCTTGACCTAAAACCTTCAAACATTTTTTTATAACAATGAAATCAATAAAAATTAATTAAAATATTAAATAGTTTGTGCTGTTAAAAAGCAAAATTTTTTAAAAATTTCGCTTTTTTTTTTTTTTAAGAAAAAAAAAAAGTTTTCATTGGTTTGCTTTAATTGATCAGAATGCAACTTATATATGAAGAAACGTTTATTTATAAGAAGTGAAAATGTTTGAGAAAACTCAAAGTTGAAATCTTATCTCAAATATTGCAAGAAGTGAAAGAAAATGTTATCAGGAAATTGTAGAATATTCTAATGTTTATACATATTTGCAAAATCAATAATTCTGGAGTTTTCTTTTTCTAAAATAAATTCTTATTAATATTTGGTAGTCAATAACAGAAAGAATACCAATGATATTTTTAAGCGTTAAGTGACTGTAAATTCGCCTGTGAACTCAAATTCACACACTAATGGAATGAAAATTCAATTCATTCACTGAATTTTTACATCTTCAACTAGCATGCAACAAGATTAAAGCTCGAATCTGCTAACAGCGTCCGTCAAAATCACTGTTTTAAGAAACGAGGAGGATCATTGGCCATTATGGCAAACTGTGTAAAAGCTTCTCGCATCAATTTTCAAAAGTTGCCTTGGGAGCTTACTGGGTTTTCTACCTTACGAGATGAAAATGCTGGGCAGTTACCCCCCCCCCTCCCCCTGTCTTTCCTTGACCACTCGTTAGTTGACTTTTCGTGGCATACATAAGACGAACACGAGGTCTATTAATGTTCAATATGCAATCAAAAAGAACAGATCTTGAAGTTAACTTATTCTCGCCAAACTTCCGTCCAACCGTTGATTAAACCTTCAAAGAATTATTTATTAACTCATATTAAATTATTGTTGAGAAGTGATTCATTTTGTAACCAACTTTCAGATTGTAATTTGAATTTAAATCCAGTAGTATTATTAAATAGTAAACCTAACCATCTTTTTTTTTTTTCATGCTGTAGATGCCATAATTTGGGTGGATTAAAATCTTCGGTTTATGAAATTAAAAATTCTAAAATCTTTATGGGTATCGCTTTATTATGGGTATAATAGCAAAATTATTTGGTTGTTTTTAACTGAGACTTAAGGTTAAAGTGAATGAAAATCGTTTAGCAAAATCGCATTAAAAGCGGTTTGGATATTTACAAAATCTTCCCATTCATCTTCGTTTTTGTTAATACAGTCATCAATATCATCCAGTGTTAAATTAATATCGTTCTATTCAAACATAATTTAATAACAAAAGCATAAGGATTCGAAAAGATTATTTTAGTAATTAGTGGTTGGTAAAAAATAATTGGTTACTAAATAATTATAAAAACAACTTTTTAGCTGTTGTTTTTTAAAGTTTCAAGTTTAATATTCAAAAAACTGTATCATGATTTTCGATGAAATTTTAATCTCTTGATAAAGGGGTTAAATAACCCTTCTTTAAACTAAGCTTTTTATATAAAAACACTTTAGTAAACTGTCACTTTACAAATCATGACTGCATTGATGTTTTTGAAGATGAGTAATAATAACAGATTAAATTTCTTGTTGTCTAGATGTCCCTTTCATTCAGCCATTTACCTTTCCCAACGATGTCATTAAGGGTCAGTCTGTGACAATCGCATGCGCCGTGGCAGCTGGATCGGGCACTTTCACCTTCCAATGGGCCAAAGATGGTCAACCTTTGACTGACCAACCTCTCACCAGGATACAGACATTTGAGGAATATTCACTGTTACATCTTAAGTCCGTGGATAATTTAAGGAGTGGAAACTACACCTGTTTTGTTGTCTATAGTGAAGGATCTACTAATCACACAGCAAGTCTTATAGTGTATGGTAAGTGAATTTTCGTTCATTGAATATTATATATAGAAAGTTCAGTTTTTGTCTAATTACATATTATGAAGGATTTGAGATCTGATGGACTTGGAGAAATCACAAGTTCTGCCAAGTTTATCCGTATTTTATTTTAACTTTTATCGTATGGTATTCATGTAAATGATATTTGTATATATCTTACAATTATCCGGTATTTAGTGACCCAAGTTAGATTTTATTTGAATATCCTAGAAAAATCAATGATTGATATCCAAATTCAAGACGAAAACATTTGTATTTAAGTAGTTATTTCTTTTATCTTATGGACCCACCATAATACCTTGTATTGTTTATTTGGTCAATTTTTAATTTACTATTTTCTTTTCAGTACGTGAATAATTGAAAGGAGTTTTTTTATGTTTTTCCCTTTATAGAAATCTTGTAGTAAATAAGATTGATTAAAATTGATTATATTGCTTTCTTTTTTATCACTTACCTGTATACTATTCGGTTTACTTGCCTAACTGTCACTTAAAAATGTGTTTTGGGCAGCGTGTTTATGTTTTGTTTGTTTGTTTGTTTGTGTGTGTGTTTTGATAAAAATTCTATAGGTCCTATAGATATCGTTACTAATAACATCAAGTATTCTGACTACTATATGAATTCTGATTAGTAATACGTGTAATAGTATAATCAAAAAATGTCTCTTCCAGTTGCATGCTGCTAAGATTTCTTGATACATTTACTATCATGTCTCGACAGCTTTAATTTTCTCATCAGAAACCTAAAACCTACTGATTCTGCTGTCAATTTTCTATCGATTTCGATTGATTGAATGTTGACATTGTTCGTTCTCGGAAAAGGAAATCTAAACAAATCTAAAAGTCAATTTAACCGCGAGAAAAAATGACGTGAAAAAATACACAAAATTCAAAAGATATTTAACCGGTCAAAAATAATAGACATTGAGCAGTAGTCGCAGGTGACAATAACTAACAGAAGAAATCCTCCTTCAACTCCATCAAAATCAGAATCCATGTCAAAGCAATGTTCCTCTAATAATAAAGTAGTCAAGTATGATATATGACTGATTTTTGCAACAGAAAGATATTATTTCAGACTAGCATATAATTCATTTTTTTAAGTATTGTAGCATACGGATCTTATTTTTTTAAAAGTATTTGTTGAGTTATACTTTTAAGAATTTGTCAGACACAATTTGAATTAGTTTTATGTATTAATCACTTTTATCTGTAATTTGTTGAATTATTACGAATTTTTTGACACAACATTTAGCCAAAACTGGCCTAACAATATCAACCAACTAACTCAGAGTTTTTGCAAATTGGTTTATGTTCCCGTTAGCAAGTCCTTTTCGAAACTCCTAATTCATACATTGTTAGCAGTTCCTCCACCATTGTATTGTCAAAACGAGTAGCACATAACCCTAAAATTGCCTCTAATAGGTAATATGAGCTGTGCCATGCTCAGTCTTTCAAGAAAGTGACAAGATGCTGTTTTGGAAGGAAGATGTAATGCTACGAAGAATACTATGATTTGATGTGGTAACTTTGAATGGCACCAAAACAGTGTACTAAATTAAGTTTCTGGACAAGTTACGTTAATTTAATGACAATAAGTCATGCACAAATAAGTCAATGCAGCAAAGAATCTTAAATCTGATATAAAATATTTTTAAAAATAAGGACAAGATAATGAAAATAAACCAGAAATAAGTTAATTTTTATTGATTTATTTTTTATGGTAAAATTTTGCGAATATTTAAGAAACTGCTTTCAGAAATGAGGAAATTGGTTGGTGATTGTGACAATGTGTGTAAAATATATTGCTTTGATAAAAAAAAAAAACCTGTCTGGTTAAAGTTTAATGGGTTTTTTTCCCATATGACATGCAAATGCGGGTCAATTACTCCTAAAAGCCCTTCTAGATGGCAATATCCTTCCACCATATATAAGTAGGACATGAGGTTTTACATATGAAAAAAAAAAAAAAATAAACTTTTGTTTTCCAATTTGTATTGCAAGATAACAATGATCGTCCGATTAACCTGTATTCATTTGTTTTTAAGGATATAAAAAACAATTTTTAATTCTTACATTTTTTATTTTGGTCAACAAAAGAAAATATATTATTACCATATGTAAAAGCTAATTTGGTATCTTACAATTCATTAGCAAAATTCACAATAAAAAAAAATGCAAGCACACAATTTGTTCATTAAAAAGTTTAATTTGCTGAATTTATGGAATTGCACTCATGGTTAGAATTCAGTAAAATTTGTATATTAAATGCTTTAAAAGTATAAAAATAAAAAATTAAACTAATTAAAAATTATTTTTTATATTTTTAAATGAATGCACTTTAATCACAAGATTTGTATTATCACAAATCTAATTATTCAAAGTAGAAACGAACGTTCTATTTTTTTTCACATGTTGATAGTTAATTATTTACTTAAAAATTCTGCCATGCATTTAAATATTTTAAACCATACATTTAAATATATATTCATATAAGCGAGATTTCTGCGTAATGTAGAACTGATGTTTTGCAGGTCGAATTTGAAAATGAAAAATTAGAAGTCAATTATATCTACAAATTTCTTAAGAAAAAAATTGTATCAGTATATTAAGAGATAATAGAGAGTTTTTGCATACCGTACGTTGGTTACCGTAGGACGTCCGTTAGCTTTTTCTCCCTAGCGCGCATGCTCATAGGAGATTATGTTTCCTATGAGCATGCGCTAAGGAAAGCTAACGACGTCCTACGGTAACTAACGTACGGTATGCAAAACTTCTCTAATAATAAAAATCACTTGATTTCAATTCTACCCTAATTTCGTAAATTATATTTTCAAAAATTACAATTTTACTTTGATAATAAATTAATTAATAATTTTACATAAATTCCCTTGATTATTATTTGGTGATTTAAAATAATTCTTACATTAAACTATTAATTAACATTTGAAATTATATTTATAATATGCATAGTGATACATTTTTAAATTTAAGTATCTTAATTGAACCTTCCTTTTATTAAATTATTTTTTTTTGTAACGTTGATAACATTTAAAACCTGTTGTTGCACAAGACTCGTTCATTCTACCAATCGAATCGAATTGGATTCGAATTTAAATTTCCTCCCAAGCGTCTTGAACTCGAAGCGAAAGAAAATGAACGACTCAATTCCTTCTAGTTAACATAGCTTAACACAAACGACGGAAACAACCCTTCATAAAACTTTTAAGTGATTTAAACAAACCCAGCCAGCTTGTTAAAGCTTCGACCCGTATCGTTAGCAAAGAAAACCTTCTTTTTTTCTTTGGTTGTCCACAAAAGGAAGAAAAAACTCGTTTCACTTGCTTTTCTGAATGGTTGACACACTGATATTGCACGAACTTCATTGTTGTTGTGAATGGGAGGGAGTCCTGTTTTTAACTTCTCAGAAATCAAAGGATAATTGTAGTCGATATGCACAGTAGAAAACTGGAATTAATAAACAGGAAGGGTGGCTAAACAGGTGTTTGTTCAGTTGGGCGGATTGCTAACAAACAATTCGTAAATTTTCATTACAAAACCGTTGTCTGAAATTTCTGCAGTTGATATGTCTATTTAACTTTTTGGGATTCAGAATAATGTTTTTTTTATCTCTAATGTTGCTGGCAAATACTTAGACAGTTATCTTTTTATGACATATAAAGGCTGCACCGACGTTACTCACTTAGCACAACCAGGGGTGCATGTAATTTGAAGATAAGCTACGGACGCCGGTTACAATACCCCCAGCACTGCTCTACGAATCTTGTTAGACCGTGGACCTACGGTTTAAAATGGATTCGAACCACTACAAACATCCGTGGCGCCGCCGTGATTCGAAGCCCAAAACCTGTAGTACTGAGTGCCAGACCACCAGTCACTTAGCTATCAGGCCCCTGTTCAGAATAATATATAATGCAACACATTTATTTTATTGAATTGTTAATTTTATTTTCATTCCATGTTTTTTTCTTCTAATGCAGCTGGCAAACTAAATAGACCGTGATCTGCGCCATAAGGGCTGCAGCGATGTTACTCACTTTGCATTACCCAGGGGGCGCGTGTAACTTGATGGTAAGCCACGTACGCGGAGTAACAATGCCCCCGCAACGATCCTAATAGGACCGGGACTTAAAGACGGACCGGGTAGACAGTTTAAAGTGGATTCGAACCACTACAACACCCATGAGCTAAGCCGGGATTTGAACCCGATACCTGTGGCACCGAACGCCAGAGCGCTAGCCATTCGGCCATCAGGCCCCGTTTTCATTCCATGGTATCTACTAATATAAACAATATAGCTAAAGAGCGCTATGAATAAAAAAAAAAAAAATCAATGGTAGTACGACAATGACACTGTGAGCGCATGTACTTAATACGACTCTCACATATGTAAATTGGTTAGGAGATTGCAAGTTGGTTCACTGAAAATTGAAATAAAGTGGTTGCACAAAGTATATGAAAACCACACCTTCTGAGTTCTATAAAGTAAGCAAAGAAAATATATAGCAGTGGTTTCAATAAATAGAAATATTTGAATAGATGAATTTAATCTATGTGGAAAAAATCAAAATGTAATGGATTGAAAGGGGATTTATTAACTGTAAATTCATTAGAAGTCTGCAAGCTCGTTCGCTCAAACTTGAAAGAAAATTATTGCACAAAGAGTATATAAAAATCACACTCGTTCAGTTCTATAAAATAAGCAAAGGATAGAGCAGTGGACTTTCAATAAATTTTGAATGAATAAATTTAACCAATATGCCTATGTGGGCAGAAAATCAAAAGTGTAATGCATATATTAATTGAAAAGGAATTTATTAACTGTAACCAAGATACGGAAGTATTTAATAAACATTCACTTATTTTTAACTACATTATACTGCAAAAAATGGCTGAATTTGAATTTTAAAAATGTGTTGTTGTTTCTTATCCCACTTGATCGACACCAATATCTAGACCAAGTCCATGAATCCCGTGTCTTAAACTGACGAGTCATGATAAAGTGAAAAAAATGCAGCTTCTTTTTTGTCCTTGCGACACAAAGAAATGGGGCAACCAAAGGGGAAAAGTCTGACTTTACCCCATCCGGTTATACTCACGGACACTGGATACGCATTTTAGTTGCTTTTACTTTGAAAATGTTTCTATTGAAACACTTTCCCACCAATAATTTTGAATCATGTAGATTTTAATATAATTATTGATTATGTTTGCCTAGTGTTAATGCTCCTGTAGAAAATTTTTTTGTGAATATGTCGCATTTTTTTTAAAGAAAGGTTAATTACACAAAGAAATTGAAGGATTCCTGCTAAGATTTTCATTTGTATTGGAAATGAAATTTCTCGATTTTTTGCCCTTCTAGCAAACTTGTCCTTCTAAAAAAAAAAAAAAAAAAAAAAAAAAAAAAAATATTGATTTTCTTAGCACTGGGGGAAAAAAAAGTGAGAAAGAGTAAACTAATTTACTGTTTCAAAAAAAAAATTAATGATGCATGACATTCGATAAATACTTTTTTACGAATTGTCAAAAAAATAAATCGCGATTAGGAAGAATGATGAAACAAATTCATGCGAATAATCGGTGAAATATTAAAAATTAATTTTTTTATCTAATAAATACTTTTGGAGCCTGAGGCCGAGTGGCTAGAACCTGGCCCTCGGTGCCCAAGGCTTCAGATTCGATTCCTGGCGGTGCCCTGGATGTTTATAGTGGTTCGGAATCCACTTTAAATGTAGGTACCGGTCTCATATGACCGTAAATAGACCGTATAGCTGGCAACCCTACCCCGTAAAAGAAACCATCTCATACCTAGGAATATGTCAGTAGGCAGACGGCCTTGGCCTACCATGGGGCTATTGCGCCAATGATGATGATGATAATAAATACTTTGATAATCTAATGATTACCTACTTCGATAACCTAATGAATTATAGATTCTTAAAAATTTAGTCATGCAAAAGGCACGTGTTCGATTTTAAATAGTGGAATGTGCTGTTACTGTTTTAAAATAAAAAGAAACGGTGACAAATATTTATATTTATACAAGGTAGTGAAATTCCATTTAAAATTTCTTCAATGATCGTCGATCATGAATGGAAGGATTGGAAAGAAGCAATAACCAATTGATGATTGGTCATCCCATAAGACAAATAGGTCAACGTAATTTCTGTCTTTCTCATAACAGTAATAAACCATCTTTATATTGCTATAAACCTCATCGTGATACGAAATCATGCTCGTCTTCGATTATAAAGGTCAAAGCATGCATATTTCGATGTGAATCTTTTTTTGACCCGGAAGAAAAGCTTTAATAAGGAAATGGTTGTTTTGATCTGTCAATGCACGATGTTTTTATTTATTTGAAGCCAGTAAATTAGTATATTTACATTTCTTTCAATAATAGTGCATTGACTTCAGTTTGTCTAACAGATTTTTCAGCAACTTCCATTTTATCTTATTTTAAAAATATAATTGTTAATTTTTTAAAAGTTCTGAATCGATGTAAAAATGAAGTAGGAAATATATAATCCAGCTTGAAATTAATTATGTTTAAATATGATAAAAATATTTTATTCAATTTTTTTTTCTATTTTACTTCACTGTCAATAATGTTCTAGCATAAATTCAGAATTCATCTCTACGAATTTTTTTTTTTTATATCTATGTTAACTATGACTAGAACATGTTAAATACTGAAATTGCTCTCAACAAAAGTCTATATAACTGCTGCTTAAAATTCAAAAGTTTGTTTGAATGAACACATATATATGAATGCTTTTAGGTATCTATTAAAAATTCTATCAATAAAAAAACCATCTGATTAATTTTTTTAAAAATACTAACACATTTTGTTTTATAATTCTCAAAAGACATTATTATTGTTATTTTTTTTATCCAACTAATTGTTGATAGCAACATTTTAGAACAAGTTCATGAACCCGTGCGGTCTCATGGAAGGAGGGAGGGGGGTAGCTTCTGTTGGGATGGAACACCCGTAGATAGAAATCTGACTTGGCTTTGTATCATCGAAGAAGGAGGGTAGTACTTTTAGTGAGAACTTTTAGGGGGATCTACCCCACATTTGTGTATCGGAAAACTTGGAAAACTCCACTATGTCGTCCAACTAACGAGGCAAGATGCTGAACATTACAAATGCCATCGAGTCTCCTCGTCATCTGAAACAGTGTATGCAACAAAGGCGCCAGCGGATTGAACCTCGGCCCTAATGTTCATTGGCAGCGCACGTTTGCCTCTTAGCCACTTAGCCACGAGTCGGGCATTTTTTATTATTTACGTATAAGAATTTTCTTCAATTACGTATCTTTTAGAAATGCAAGGACAAAGCACTAACAGGTTTTTAATACATCCCAAATGATGTTTTTATTATCTATCTATAAGAATTTTTCTTAAAGGATTGCATATTTTTAGAAAAGGACAAAGCACTAACAGTTTTTTTAAATAAAACTCAAAAAGATCTTTTATTATTTATCTAAAAGAATTTTCATCAAGGATTGCGTATTTTTTTAAAATGCAAAGAATCAATTTTTAAAATACAGTCTTTTTAAAATCATCAGTTTCCATGAATGAAGTGGATAAACCAATACTTATTTTGTAATATACAATTGCAAAGGAAAATAAAATTTAAAACTTTTTTCTGGCACAAACCAAACAAATTCGTGATTTTTGAATTTTGTCTGTTGGACATTTGCCAATTTAATTCATTATGCGTTATGTAAAATTTCTTTTTCATTATAATTTCCTGTTTCTTTCTTTTTTTTTGAATATAAAAAAGAATCTGATATTTCATACGAATCTGGAATATATATTTTGGTAAATAATTTAAAATCTTTTTTTTTTTTTTCCTTTGCTTTCTAAACACACTAATCTTTCACTTCTGACTTGAAATCACTTCTACCACGTGCCTTCTTTGAAACAGATACTCTTGATGGAATATCATCCAAGGCACCGAAGAAACAAGAAGCTTCTTTATGCCCCAAAACAGATCTGAATCTGAATTTCCGCAAAAATAGTGGTTCCATCAACCAACCACTTGCATCTTCTTATCTTTTTTTTTTTTTTTATCTCTGTCGTATACTAATTGACGTTAAAATCATTGAAGCCTCACTGAACGAAAATTGAGCCACATATCAGATGCCTCAAAAAAAAAAAAAAAAAACTTACATAAACTTAATATAATGAAATCTTTGAATTAACATTTTTTCCCAAAGAGAACGGAGTTTCCTAATTTTAGAGTTTAATAATCTGCAACATTTTTTTTTTAAATATTAAATGTAAAACTTATTGATCTTCAGAAATTAAAAAAAAAAAAAAAAAATATATTATGTAAATCAATATGTAAAAATTAATATACATGATATTTACCTTAAAAATTATTAAAGCACTTTTTAATGATAGTGAAGGAAGAGCTGAAGTTAAATATGCTAAATATTTAGTTAGCTTTGTATATATATTCTTTTGAAATGTGGTACTGAATTAGATGAGAAGTTAAAGAAACATGACTATTTATTTGAATGATAATAGTCACTTTGACTTTCATTTACCATTAATATGTGGATTTTTAAGATTCATTGTCACTCTCACAAACGTCTTCTTTGCATATCACACGGGCTTATTTTGTTACCTTCAACGTGAAGCAGCGTCACCAAAATTACGTTTACGATGTGCATGACTTTCAATAAATTTATTTGAACGTGAGAATAGTCATGCAATCACAAACAATGGTGTCCTCATCGGTTCCGAAATGAGCGATTGAATATTTCGTACAATTGAACAACGAAAAGTTTAAAAGCTGGATGACTGAACTGCCATGAACTCGTTATTTGAGTGGCAACAGCGGTTTGTTTCACATTATAGCTAATGAAATAGACTCATCTGGTAAAGCCTTTACGAGACATATAGAGGACAGTAACACCTTCGGGAGAAATTTGACGGTAATTGCATATTTGCATATTGAAATAAAACTTAGAAACATTCAACGAGGCCATCCAATTGTGAAATGTGTATCCTGTAATGGGATCCTCGTGTGGAATCGAATTTAATGATATGGCAGATTCTTTGACAAAGAATGCCACAAATCTGGATCTGGCTGCGATTCCTACTTGCCTTGCGCATGCAAATGACTTGACAAAATCTAAACTTTTAATTGCTTTTAAGATAAAAAGTAAATAACAAATTACGGAATTAAATGTCGACAAAACTACGGACTACTTTCACTAGATTAAGGATGAAGCAGCACAAAAATGTGAAAATTTCTGCTGATGGCGTTAAAAAATACCTGATTACCTAAATACTTGAAAGTTTACTTAATACCTAAATGTGCTGATGGCGTTAAAAATGTGGCAACTACCCTGATATCGAGCTTACTCCTCATCATGCCTTTGATTGCCCAGCTGTTGCAGCCGCCATACATTGTCTGGACCATCCCTCGGAAGAGGATTTATACTCGAGCTGGCAATCAACAGAGCTAATATTATTCGAGCGCCAGGATATTTGATTTTCTTGTACATTTCAGGGGATACGACGACAACAACATAAAAATAACATCCAATTCTGATGGCGATGATTATGATAAATAATCTCAGCGATGATTATGATAAGTCTAATTATTTTTGAGTAGTGAATTGTAGTGTAAGTCATTAGTAATAATCGAATTTTTGCTTAAAAATAGGTGTATTTGGGGCTAGCGAATTCGCTCTCTCATTAGACTTCAGTAACAGTTAATTTTGAACATCATAGCTAATATATGTATATGAGGCGATTTATTTATGATATATAATGTATTATATTATACGTATAATTTTTCTATATATAATGATTTTAAAACGAAGTCGTTTCTAGAAACACAATCCACTCATGAAAATAAAACAAAAAATGAAATAGAAAATAAAAGGAATTATAAATGAAATTAAAAAAATATATATATCATTATATATACAGCATTTTTGAATGAAAAAATTATTTTTCTCAGGTTTATATTATGAGGGATTTTCTGTAATCAGGATATTTACAAAGAAGAAAGATAGAAATTTTCATAATCAGAAATGAATAATAGGAATATTTTACTTTGAAAAGATTCTTTTCAAATTCTTCTGCAACCTTGACAGTAACCTTAAAAGTCATTTTACGAAGTTCCTGTTTAGCTGTGTAGTACATCGAACAAGGAAATAACTTAGCTGAACCTTTCAGATAAAAGGAGAAACAAAAATATTTGTGTCTTCTGATTGGTAGTATTATAACATTACATCAGATAATTGTGTCCGATAATAAAGAAGTAATACACATTTGAAGTTACAAAAGGAGATGACAAAAATTTCACTGTTGGTGGAAAAAATATACTGTGCCAAAGAGTAAGGCCATTTATTTTTTTCAAAAACTATTTATTCTTCAAATTTATTTCATCATGCCTTCAAGTAATCACCTCCGGACGCAATGCACTTATGCTAATCCTCAATGCATACCTAAAAATTCATCCGGCATTGATGGAATTCAAAGTGCGCGGCGATTCACGTTGAATCTCTTCAATCGACTCGAAACGGCGTGTCCCCGAGGTGGTCTTTTGAGTTTAGGAATGGCCAGAAGTCGCACAGTGTGAAGACGGGTTGTGGAACGATATGGCATTGACACTGTTGAAAAACTGGAAATTTATAGAAAGAATTTCGCTATTTTTTATCTTATAATTTTGTTCCAACGATTTTGTTTTGAAAATTATAAAAAATTGTGAAAAAAAAATGAAAAATATATATTGAAAATGTAATTTTTAAAAGTTATAAGGAAAGGAAGGGTCCACGAATATATTAAAAGTACCACCATGTATATTTGCGGTGGAAATTTTTTGTATTTTACTTATAAACAATTAAAGCTTTTTATGAATATGTGCTTTAAATATAATAAAGTCTTAAAATTACAAACACAATGTATGCCAGAAAATAGTATTGGTTAATGATAAGTGCTGTAACTCAGATGTTAATATGCTCATGCAATTTAATGGAATTATTTAATAAAACTAGAATATTGATCTTGTTTCAAATTATTTATTTAAAAAAAACAGATTTAAATTTCTTTTGTAGAAATTTCTGATTAAAGTCAAAAATCATTCAGATGTCTGTTTCCTAGTCAAATAATGTATATGGGAGAACTGCTTTTTGTTGGTTCTTAGGTAAAACAAATTTCCAGTAATACTGATTTATTTGTTAGAATTTATTATTGAATATAAATAAAAACTGCGTATTTATATATAGGGTGTCCAAGAACAACAACTAAAACAACTACGGAAATAAAATGTCTTTCACTCGAATGTGTAAAATTAATACATTTCTATGTCTGATACAGTGTTGGGGTCTGATGGAGAAGTGACTAGCGCTGGGTGATATGGATGTTTGTAATGGTTCGAATTCATTTTAAACCGTAGGTTCTGGTCTAATAAGACCAGTACTAGTATTGTGCCTAGAGCACGAGTTTCCCTATATAGTTTAAGAATGATGTGGGTGAGAAGTCTGATTGGGCTCCGTGACTTTCTTACAGTCATAAGGAGACCGGGACCTATGGCTTAAAGTGGATTCCGAACCAGTACAAACATGCATGGAACACCAACCAGAAACTTGTGGCACCGAAGCCAGAGTGTTGGACACTCGGCCATTCAGGCACCGATCTAATATGACTGATGGGCGTAGAGATGACAACCATACACCATAAATTAAGCATCTCCTGTCTCGGAACCTGCCAGTAGGCAGACGGCCTTGGTCCACGATGGGGCTATAGCGCCAATGAAGAAGAATATACAGTGATAATCCGTTAAAATGCTTGGAGAACTAAGATTTCATGTCTTGTATTGACAACTTCTCAATTTACGTCAGCTTTAATACGCTGATTAAACTACTAAAACTTAGTATTAGTAGTTAGAATTCAATGGCATCGAGCATCATTTGGACGTGATACAAGTGGTCTTTTAGGTACATTATTTCTATCTTTACAGAACTTTGTAATGTCTATTATTTTTTCTCGAACCTCGCCCTATTGTTAATAGATGTATGCAAAACAAAGTGTTGGCTAAATAATGAAAAAATTGGTTGGGAAAAGACGTTTTAGTATTTTTTTTTATTTGAAAAGGAAAAAGTGTGGGACACAAAAGTAAGAAGTCTGAGAACCATTGTGATAGACAATTCTTTGACAATTGTTAATCGAAAGTCATTACCATTTCTATTGCGTGATGTCTTTTAAAAGATTCACATAATAAGTTTGAAAATCACGTGCCTAAACTTGCTTTTTATATATAAGCATTATTTTATCTCGTTTTTTGAAGTTGATCACAACTCATTCGAGTGCTTGCATTTATTTTAGTGCTATAGAATAATACTAGGTATTTTACTAATAATACTCATTGTGCTTGTTCTTTTTAACCAAATTTTTTTAGATTAGAAACATACAACATCCTTATATATGGCATTTATATTAAATGTTGTGTGTTATTTTTCAAGATTTTAGGCAAAAATTATTTATGTGGATTACTGATTTATTCATGAATAAATAACAGAAAAACCTTTCCTTTTATACTTGTTGTACAACAAGCTTTTTATTATAAACATACAACATCCTTTTTATGTATTTATATATGAAAATATTGTATCTATTTATATTTTTAGATGTAGGCAAAAATTACAAATCATGTGCATTACTGTTTTATTCATGAACAAACAGTAAACAGAAAAACTTTTATTCAATATGAAGATAAATGTATGCTATAAAATATGAAATACTTATTTCCTACGTATTAAAATTAAAAATATGACTTTAAATATTAATTAATATTAAACATGGTATTGAAATGTATATAAATTGGTAATGTAAAATTAGTATTTTGTAAAAAATTGTGCAGTGCAATTTTTTTTTGAGTTTTTTTTAATATACATAAATTTTTGATAAAATAATTTTACATAATTAATTCTACTTTTATTGAAAAATATGAATAAAATTAATTCATCGTAAAAATTTCAACGAAATATTTCTTGAGTAGTTGATATTAAATTTTAAACAAGTGTTAATAAAAATTAAAAGCTGGCACAATAAATACTTCAATGGATAATTTTTAATAAATACCTTAAAATCAGGATAATTTTAATTATATGATGTAGTAAATCATATAATGTAATTTATCATATAATGCAGTAATAATCTAATAAAGATAGTGTAAATCTAAAATTTCTGGCGCTTTATGCCACATGTTTTCGGGTTCGTGTCCCAGCGGTGTCATGGATATTTGTAGTGTAACTACCCGGCCAATATGACTGTAGGGCGTTGTGTGTAAGGCTTACAACCGGCAATCACCGTAAAAGAAAAACATCTCATGTTTAAAAATCTGACAGTCAAGAGGCTTTGGCCCACTATGAATTCTTTGTAATGAAGAATAGAAGAAATTTAGATTAAATACAATTTGTAATTTGAAAGTTGTTATATTTCCTATAAAGTTGAAAAAACCGCATGCTATATTTTCGAAATTCTGATTCTTGGAATATTTTATTTTCTATTTCATGTAGTGACACTCATTAATTAACATTTAACTCGGAAGCAATGCAG